>BOPN01003439.1:54435-56935 GCA_017312705.2 Penaeus japonicus | reverse complement strand
TTTGCTTTCTCACTTCCTACTTCAATTACTGTCTGTTTATACAAATTTCGAAGTCTTGTTCCCAGTCTTTTGGCCTCGTGATTTCCGCAGTCCCACCAGATAATTTCCTTATCTCAACAAACCCCAGGATTTCTTCCTGGACTGTAGGCTGAGCTACATAATTTGTTGCAGACACTTTTTTTTCAGCAAACCAGAGCTACATTCCCCGAGATACACATTCGTAGTTGCGTCCACTTTCCACTTCTCATACTCATCACTCTTAAATTTGGGAATTTTTAACATAGTTTGTTAATAAACGTAGATTAAACTATGATTGAAATGAAATTGAAATTGAAATGTTAATTGAACGTATTACTGACTGACTATCGCAAGAACAGTCTTTGCATGAATCGCTACACCAGAACCCAGAAGCGAGTTGTGCAATTAGATTTTGACTCACGCCACTGCCGTCTCGCCATTTGTGATCCTTGCTTTATTGGAATAAACAACAAGAACAACAGGTACTACGACAAATACAAGAATACCATGTGAGTGGGCGGAAGGTGAATAAGCCAGCCTGTCTTGGCGTACCTGAATTTGTAACCAGCATTGGTTCAAGTAAAGACGGAATTTTAAACTGAGCTAAAAAAGTTTTATCGCAGTACCCCTTTGTCTTTGATGATTATACAGTTACCACTTGTAATAGTAGTAATAGTAGTTACATTTCAGTCATCGAGAGATCTTCTGTAAATCTTACTCTACTTACAAGTACGACGTACCATGAGTACAAGCATTAGTTTACCTTGAATTAAAATAATTACCAGTAGTGGTAATTATTTTAGTTCATGGTAAACTGTTGCTGATCAGCTGGACACAGTTGTTTAATTTTCCTCTCATATTAGGCTTCAAATATGCAGCAGAAAATAAAAAGAAATCAGTTAAAGAACAAAATAACGCTTGGCAAATGAAGGTGTATATGCGCAGAATCAAGCTTTTTTACGAGTAAACAGAGATGACACTCGTGAAAAAAATACCATGACGTTCAAAAGGAATACGTTAAAATGTTGTTGTTTTCTCCACCCTGACAAAGGGCGTCAGGCATCACCCTTAAAAAAAGGAAAACGAGGAACACTGGATCACTCATCCGACGAATGCTAAAAAAGTACTCATGGAATCCAATTATGAAAGGGAAAATACAAGTGAATACAAATGACGGGTTTTGAAAGAAGTGATGAGAAAAGCGAATTTCATCTGTGCAAAAGCTGATTTTAGCGGAACGAATGGAGGACACGGCCATTTCCTTACTTCGTCCTGTTTCGACCAGTGTTGTCATCTACTGTTGTTATTGTGAAAACATTGACAATTTAGGAACATGCATCATTAGCTTGTTGTTATTACTCCAATTAGTATCCAAAATGATGATGGCAGGGGTCCTACTCCAAATATTACAAGACTTTATCATAAGATACACTATTCCTGTCAAAGTGATCAGGTTATTATAAAAATGGTAACAGGTAATGATACTATTGATGATATTAATGATAATACGAAGACTAAGTATAAGTGTCGTTTTCATCATTATAAAAAGATAATAATGATAAATTAACAGCGGTAATACCAGTGTCACTTCTCGTATTACTGTTTTGTATATCCCATTTCAAACATTAAAATCATTCAATCCTCATATTCATCAGGATTCACCAGCCCAAGATAAAAAGACATCAATTACAAATTAATGTGGCAAAGAAGAAAGAAAAAAAAGGGCACTATTTCACGATACCTATTTCATCCCAAACGTACTCATCAAACTTTCTGTGGGAAATTCCAGTCCAAGAAAAGTTTGCTCGATGAAAATGTATTAGATTCGCGGCAAAAACTTCCCACAGCTTGGTGTGAGGTACTAGGAAGGTTCTGGAAATTTCGAAGTCATATTACGAATAATTAATCTTGTTTCTTTACATCTCGGGATCTCTGATGGATTTTCTCTTCTCTCTGCTAGGTCTGTCTACATTCCGGATACTATAGAGGTTTTTCTTGATTAGGAAAAAAAAACGTAAAATAACTTGATAACAAAACACAGAACCTCGAAAAATAAATAAATGATAATATCCAATAAATAAATAAAAAAGTCAATAGATAAAATAAAACAACAGGATAAAAAAAATGATTTGCACGAAAGTTCACCCCATTGTTGAAAAACCTGTCGCGTCTGAAAAAGCTTGCATGCAGCTCCCTCCGCATGCAACTCTTATGCAACTCCGAACTCGAAAAACAGCTAACGATGCCCTACAGAAAGGGGTGGGAAACACAATGATCGCTGACAAAAATGCAAATAGTTTATGCGACCAGCCATTGTGGTCCGGGCTATGATTTTCTTTTCATCTCTCTCCGCTTCTTTGTATTCCTCTTCTTTTCATCCCGCGTTTCTCATTTTTGCATTTTGCTGGGCGTAATATGTATTGAAAAATAATGGTAGTAATAAGCATTATTATTGTAATTTATCACTGTTGTTGTCACTATT
>BOPN01003439.1:15000-22500 GCA_017312705.2 Penaeus japonicus | reverse complement strand
CGTTTTACGTCAGCCTTTGCCGTAGTCCCGAGCAAGGCGTAATCAGGAAGGCTGACAGGCGTAGTCCACAATGGGACGGACAGCGTGCACATAGAGGATCATGGCTACAGTTGCCCAGCCCTAAGCGCCGCCCTGACAGAGCTCTCATGACAGAGAGTCTTGCCTTGGTCGTTCTAGAGATATTGAACCTCCGGCGGAAAGTGAGCTTACTATCCAACCCATACACAGAGTATTGGAAGACATAGACCCACACCTAGCTCTAACCCTTGGACTGCGCACTTTGGTCTGGACATCTGTTTCAGCGCCATTGCCTTGGATTTGGCTGCTGAGATCTTAAGCCCGACTCTGCGGCATTCCTCAGACATTAGATCCAGACAACGCTGGGTCTTTCTGATTAAATTCTCATTCTTCCTCCCAGCAGAGATAATTGCCAGATCATCTGCATATGAGATGATCTTGCCCCACTTTGGGAGTGGAATGTCGAGGATACTTAACATGAGGGTGTTAAACAGAGCCGGGCTGAGGACCCCAATGGAGTGCCATGCTCAGGGGGTAGATGCCTGGAAAGGTGACCTTGGAACTTCACTCTGGCAGTTCTGTCCCGAAAGTAGTCACCAATCTGAGCAGCAGTCTGCACTGATTCCTTTACGGATCAGGACCTCTTCGCGAATAGCAAATGGAAGCCATAGTTCAAAGAGCCTTCTCCAGGTCCAGGAAAGCATGTAGATCTGGTTTGCTGACAGTGCTCAGTAGTGGCTATACTGAGCAGTGCTCTTACCCCTTGTGAACCCATGTAGGTGTTCATGTGGAGATCCCAGCTTCCATTGGAGTGAAGTTTAGTACCATTCTCTCTGCCGTCTTTCCCAGACAGCTGAGTAGAGATGGGGGCGGTACCGACCCCGGCTCCTTGGTTTGGGGATGGGAACTATGTCGCCCTCTTCCAGCACTGTGGTAGTGAGAGTCTACAGGACCTGTTATTCAAGATCTCAGAGTGCAAGCTCACCTTCAGTCTAGGTGGGAAATGATCTGGGTAAGGAGATCCCATCACAACCCGGGAAGCTGACGAACTGGTCTTATATGTGCTATAGTTCCCTCCAGAGAACATGGCATAGGCATCATCAGGCTGTGTTGCCTTTTCTCTGATGAGCATACCTGCCTACCTGGAAGCAGTTCTGGCATACCCTCAACTCTCTTCAATGAGCCAGCGCTACTTGTTCTTGCAGGAGAACTCAGTGCCAGTCTCTCCGCCTCCCGGCCCGCGGAGTCATGGTGGGTCATTCATGAGGCAAGGCGATTTGTGGCCCGTCGATGCGGTTCCACAGCTCTGTAAGGAAGGTTTGGTGGCCAAAGGACTCACACCACTCCAGCCACTTTTCCTGCTTTACCCTCTAGCAGTTTCTCGGCATCCCTGAAACCTCTCTCAAAGAGCGTGGTTCTCAGGGTTCTCTGTCTGCGAAGTGTCTCTGCACATATTGAGTTATAATGGTTGACCTCCCCTTGCCTCATCATTGTAGTACCAGGCGTCTTTAAAACACCTGGACCACGGGATTTTGGGAATGGTCTCTGGCGGCTACTCGTCTATGGCATTAATAGTCTTGCCTCAGAATTATCCATTATCATATGTGAAATTCACTGGTTCTGAGGCACCTGGCCAGGGCCTCCTGGAAAGCTTTCCAGTTGGCCTATACCTTCCATCGAGGATTGTGCTGGGGCACAGGTGCTGGTCAACCAAGATGTGGTGACTATCCCATAGTGATCGCTCGTGGCAGTGTTGTCCACAGGGCCAACGAATCCTCTCGATAGGCCGCAGTGACCAAGGTGATCCAAGGTCCCCCGCCAACGTGCGTGGCAGGCTCCTGGTTGTTGAGGAGAGCAATCTCGAGCATGACTCAAGCACCGCGGCTATACTGATGTATCCTGCGTCCAGGGATTTCAGCGTGGGGGCAGGTGGGTGGTGAACGTGAAGTCTCCCCTGCGAGAATTGGCTCGTGTGCCGCAGCAGCACAGACTTCACTAATATCTAAGCTCCTCTGGTTGGCCTGCTGTACACATTGTACAGCTTGGGGAGACCCCAGCCATATGGATCTCAACTGCTAGGAGTTCAACACCTTCTCCACACTGCACAGGATCGGCAAATCAGGAGCAGAGAATATTCAAACTTCTAAGGGTATCAAACCTCTAAGTGCCTTCGCTAGAGAGCAGCACAAGGATATTATCCTGAGAAGCGAACAGTCCTCTCTGTTAGGTCCCCTGGAGCATGACAATGTCAATGTTCCGAGATCGCACGGTCATAGTAGAAGGCATTCCTCCGAGAAAAGCTGTTGATATTCCACTGCAGTATGCTTGATTCGAGCCATTGTGCTAATCTGAGTCTATTAAGTCTGCGTCGTCAATGACGTCGACATAATCGGTCTCAGTGTCTGACGCTGATGTGTTGTCTCAGACATTTCGGAGTCTGACAACTCCTTGGTGGTTCTCACTGATCGTGATTTCCTCACTGGACTCGTCACTGTCGTCCAGGACGGAACAGGTCGAGGCCACAAGAAGAGCTGGGTCTCTGGGGGTGGAGGCCCTGGTCGCCTTGACCTTCACTCTGGATGGTCGTGGCTTCCTCGCCCTTTGGGGTTTGGAGTTGAGTGCCAGTGTGGTCTTGGCCGCGGGTTGGGTGGGGAGACAAGTCTCACCCTGGGGGTTTGTGGGGAGAGGAGTCTCGCCCTGAATTGGATTGGGTGTAGAGGCCTTGGGCCTTACATCCACTACTTCAGGGCAGCGCAGTCTGGGTCATTGCCGTGGCGGCGGCCTCAGCTTCTTCTCCGTCTCTTAACTGGTCCGTCCCAATGCTGACGCAACTGCTGTGACAACTGCCGTCAGCAGGAGCGTCAAGTCATTCTCCGTAAACAGAGTTTGACTCTCCGCTCTTGGGTTGGCCTTTGGTGTGTTCCCAGACCCCTTCCGGGTCTGTTTCCGTCCTTGGAGCACCCACCAGGGCCGAGCTTTCCTTGTGTTGGAGTTGTCAGTGGTGGTTTTGTTTTGGGCGGTGCTTCCTTCCTCTTAGGAGGGGGGAGCCCTTACCCCTTTGTTCTGCCCCCAGACGTAGGGTGCCTGGAGGGGGCAGGAACAAAGTCCGGTCGTTTTGCAACGACCTCTTGTCGCCGTAGAGCCTCTTCCTTCCTGACGGAACATCCGAGGCTCCAGGCATGGTGCTTTTAGTGGCAGTTGGGACACTTGGCAGTAGTGTCCCGCTTGCCCTCCTTGGCTGTCGCTGAGGCACACCTCCGTGCTGTGTGCCTGACTACAGACACCACACTTAAACTTCTGAGTGGCCTGGTGGTGTCCGTACTTCTGACCACGATGGCTCAGGCGGGTCGGGGACGCCGATCCTGAGGTTGGCCAGGAGCCCCAATTACCAGGTCCAGGACGATACTGGGGCTCCCTTCAAAGTGACCAGGACTTACTGGTTGAATCTTCCTTTGGAAAGTCGGGAAGCTCCCACCACCTGGGGATGGTGATGATGACCTCAAGGTCATACATCTATGAGGAAATAAAGCACCATCTTGGACTTCACTCCTCATCAGAATCAGAGACCGCCAAACTCACCTTCCGTCCGTCCTGGAGTTAGCTCAGTCCTCCTGGAGGAAGGTGAGAGTGGACTGGTCCTTAGGGATGATTATCATGCGCTGATATTTTGTCAATTCTAATCGTCAGACGGCACTGTCTCTGGGTTTCCAGAGCCAGTACCATCTGATAAGCGTTGTCGAATCCTTCCGGTTTAGGGGAAACCCTAAACTGGGGGAACCGACTCAGGGCTACAGACTCATACTCAGTCTGTAGCTGACCGAACCCCTTAATACCTGCCTTCCGAACCGACGCCGGAATTTTGGCAGTGGGGCCAGCAGGGTTGGAAGGTCCTGTCTGGCTTCCATTTTTAGCTTGACTCATCTTCTGAGCCGACGCCAGAGACTTGTCAGTGCCAAGGGCTGGTTTAGAGGAGATCAGCCCGGAGCTCTTGGAGGCAAGCTTTCTCTGAACCGACGCCAGAGCCTTTCCCAACTTTTGTCACCAAGGACCTTAAAAGGTTCCAAGGTGACAGCCTTGTTCAACTTCATGCCAGGTTCGTCAACGTGGGGGTCCGTCTGGGGAGTTTTCCAGAATGAGATGCCATATATGTAGTGTTAAATTCATCTCCCACGCCCCCATCCACCACAGAGTCCAACAAGGGGAAGCTGTGCACTGAGACCATGCTCAGAAGCCACAGGGGTGGTGGGAGGATATACGCAACCCCTGCCTCGCGACGATGGCACTCGCAAATACATGCGATTGCCTGCCAGACAGGAGCTGCTTGACCCTAGCCTAGCTCAAAAGAGAGACAAGCCGGTCAGGCCTAATCAGGCCAGATCAGGCCACCATCTTGCAGATTCAGAAGAGGACAAGAGGCGTGTTTGTTGTAACAGCCACGCAGGGCGCCACTCTGCCTGGCATCGCTCAACCTCAGGACTCCCGTCTCCCGCGCACAGGGCTGCAGCAAACACGTGGGCAGGTGTGTGCCCCCTGGGGGGAGGACCAGGGGGGGGTGTAGTCCACCTACTAGATCAGCTGCCTAGGGCAACAGTCACAATCCTTCCATCGGAGAATCAACCGCTAGAAGGCCACCTCAACGGGAGGGAGAGACTGGCCAATTCTAGAACGGGCTCTTCCGAGGAAGGAGTTCAAGCCCCCGCGCCACGACAAGGCGGTTCCTTATTGCGGGGGGGGGGGAGAAAGAAAGAGAGAGAGAGAGAGAGAGAGAGAGAGAGAGAGAGATTATGCGTATGGAAGTGTTTGTGTGTCTGTGCGTGCGCCTGATGTAAACAGCTTGAAGTCCAGGGTTCAGCGAGACCGATGTTTTACAACCGAAAGGGCAGAAGCTTAGCAGGAACAGGGGCGGTTTCGTGTCAGTGGTGATCTCACAGCTGCTTCACAGGGATTCGTTGCATGATCGGTGGGACAGGCAAAGGTAAGTTCGTATGACCGAAGGTATACACTATATGCGGGTCGTAATATGGGGAGATTTCGTTGCAAGTTGTATACAACGAACGGAGGGATCATAATATATAAAGACTATATAATAAGGAGGATCATTTGCTAGCGATAGTGGAAATGGCATTGTCACGTGAATATTGGGTTACGCAGAGGTCAGGCCAAGTCCCCCTCCACTCTGCACTTTTGAACCTTACAATGTACATTGTGTGATATGACATCAAATTGTTGTATCTTGTATTAATGTGTTACACCTGTGTTTCAGTGTGTGTCACATGGCCACCTGTGTTATACCTTTTTTTCTTTCTTTCTTTTGTTTCTGTCTTTTTTATAGAAACAATAATGGCAATAATTTGGTAATAGGGAGATAGTTCGGACACTGACGATCCACCCCCTACTCAAGTGTCCGATTCACCCCAACTCTACAGAATTAAATCGTAAGAGTTCAGCTCTCGGTTTTGATGGTATTATCTCTTATATTTGACGTCGGTTCGCTATAAAGATGGAGCTTTCGCTGACTAACGAGCTTATTTCAACACTGTATCATTTTTTTACACTGTGTCACTGTATATATAGTTTTTCTTTTTTTTATGGAAGTAAGGGTAAGTGTCTGAGGAAGGGTTGAGAATCACTACCGTAGTAAAAATTCTATAGTTCACGAATTTCTTTACTCCGGTCCCGACGCACCAAACACGCACGGACGCAGATTCACACTAGAAATTAGCTCTAAAAATTAATGATCAGAAATAAACGCAAACTTCACAAAGAATTCCCCGAACCATATCACAGAAATCTTGTTAATGATGAAGAACTCTTGAATGTGTAATTTGGCTGTCACTGTATTATGACTTTTACATATAAAAAGAAAATTAAAGGACGCGTGATATAGCTTGTAAAACAGGATCTCCCTTCCCTTTGTCCTCAAAGCGAAACCCCGCGTTAATACTGGCTGAGCATATTAATTAATTACCCCTTTCCGAGGTCCGCAGTGGAAACACTTGGCTGGCTTTGTTCTTTTGTTCTTCTGGTATGTTTGTGGAAGTTATATTTGCTTTCTTTCATCAGTTAAAACAAAGACTAAAGCGTTACTTACAGGCTAGCTCTTTCATGAGAGGTGTATTGGAGTTCAAAGGAAACGAAGGACCTAATTGAAGATTCAGAGTGGCATTTTAACGTGTTTTTTTGTCTTTCTTTGTGTGTGTGTGTGTGTGCGTGTATGTGTGGTCTGTGCAAGTACTAACCAGTCTTTCCGATACGGAAAGGAATTCCTAGCTAATGAAAGGTTTTATTTCTGACGCATATCTTGACTCTCATACATATAGGATCTGGTATGTATGTCTGTGTGAAATATTGTTATATAACTAGAGAGGGACTACAAAAAAATTATAGACATATGAATAACAAAAACGAAAGCAGTAACGTGTACAAAAAGTCAGTGTGTGTGTGTGTAAACACTAACACACACACACCCATATGTATATACAAATATATATGTTTGTGTATGTGTGTGTGTGTGTGTGTGTATATATATATATATATATATATATATATATGTATATATATATATATATATATATATTTATAAAGAGAGAGAGAGAAAGAGAAATAGATATAGATTGCAAATATGGCAAGGGTACGCACATCACGGGATCGACAAATAAAGATCCTATCTAACAAGAACCAAAAAAAAAAAAAAAAAAAGAAAAAGAAAAAAAAAGGAACATCGCCGCTTATAAAAATCCTCAAGTTGATATTTCATCTAATTCACCCGATCCTATTTTAGCGAAGAGGCATAAATTACTACTTGAATTATTCATATTTTTTCTAAACTGAGAATTTACAATGTGGTTTTTGGTACATATTCATTCGAATCTTTGTTTGCGTTGTTTAATTCTAACAAACATCTACTTGCGAAGTCATTGAACATCCATCTCCTCCAAGACCCGTCGCAATGTTTTGGTTGGATATGGGACAGGGTAATCCGTACCATGTTCTTCTCGTTCTCTTTTTTCTTTTTATTTCTAATCCCCCTTCACACTCTTTCTCTTTCACACACACATAGACACACACACACACACACACACACACACACACACACACACACACACACACACACACACACACACACACACACACACACACACGTCACCTCAATCCCTCCTATTAGAGGTTTTGGATTCTTTGATACATCTAAAACCCATATCAGTGATGTGCATTGTTAGACAAAAGATGTCTTTATCATAACGTGAACATCGAACATTTAACCAAATATGGTCACTGCTTCTGGATGTCGTGTGCAGTCCACTGTGCTTGGAGTATATGGAATGATGAAACTGGTCTGATATGTGAACATGATGGGAAATTTAGTTTCATAATGATGTTCCTAATCTATGACTGGAGTTAGGAGGGCGAATATAAAAAATAATTGCTATTCTGAGATAAATCTGAAATATCTGTTTCTATTACTACTATACAGGCCAAAGT
>BOPN01003439.1:7500-10000 GCA_017312705.2 Penaeus japonicus | reverse complement strand
GCATAAACATGGCTTGTTACCTAAGCTACGAGACTGGCTTAGTATTTTCTTGTGGAAGATGAGAATGTTCCTTAGCAGTCAAAGAGGAGGATTTGGAAGGAAAGACAGAAAGAGATACTCGTCGGAACTTGAAAGGAAAAGATCTTGCTAATGAGAAACAGGATGTAATGGCTGTTTTTTTTTATGATGTGTGTATGTGTGTGTGTGTGTTTATGTGTATGTGTGTGTGTGTGTGTGTGTGTGTGTGTGTGTGTATGTGTGTGTGTGTCATTTCGGAGGAAAAGAAAATACCCAAATTCATAATTTCTAGAAAGTCGATTTCTTCAGCCTTGGACCAGAAAGTAGGAAAGAAGGAACACCTCTACAAAGTTCTTCGAAGATTTACAGATTTGCGGCGACGAACGACACGGAATTTTACAACAGGAGAAGGAAGAAGAGGAGACGAAGTTCTGAAGTTTTAGGGCAGATTTTGCGGATTTTTGGACACGGGTGATGAATCAGGAATCGGTTGCGGAATCCGATGTTGAATTTATTTCTTGCTTGTCTATATGGCATGCCATTGTTTCCACAAAAAGTAGTTATTATTTATCAAGAGAACTGTTATATTTGCATTATTTGTTCCTTTGCAACATGTGGATCAGCGATGATGGAAAGTAACATGAGCTAGAGAGCAATGATATTAACAATAAAAGTGTTGATAGTAGATGTTGGTTATGGTTCTACGGTTGTAAGTATCAATTTTAAAAGTAGTAGTAGTACCAATAGTAGACAGAGAACTAATAGCAGTTGTAGTTTTAGAAATTGTAGTTGTAATAGTAGTAGTACTATCGGTGATGATGGTGGTAGTATAGTCTGTTTATGCTGATTTCTTCATTAAATATAAAGCTAAATGTTGCACCTGCACATTAATGCCTAAGCTGCAAAATCATTGGTTATTTGTGGTAACTATTCAAACTACTAAATCAAATAGGTGTCATTTGAAATAACATTTATCCAGTTTGAATCTATAGGAAATTGCATAAGGGTTCTTTCTAAATCTATATCAAATTCATAACATTTATCACAACTAACGGACGCTATCAGACACATTAATCTTTAGCCAATCAGGAAGAAGAAATGTTCAGTTGCCAGATGTCACATATGGCTAGAACAAACGATATTCATTGGCATATCAGACTAGACAGATTATAGTAGTAGTAGTAGTAGTAGTAGTAGTAGTAGTAGTAGTAGTAGTAGTAGTAGTAGTAGTAGTGATAGTATTGGTAGTTGTGGTGGTATAGTAGTGGTAACAGTGGTGGTAGTAGTAGTACTAATACCAGTTTCATCATCAATAACGTGGCTAATATATTGTTCTTTACATTATCATTATAATCGGTATCAATAATTTTGACATAATCATCACTAGAGGCAGCAGCGGGAGCAATTCAGCAGCTGTAGTACTTTTCGCAACATAACAGTATTTATCATGAAGTCCCTTGTCAGCGATTGATGCACGCATTTCAACATCAACATACCCAGTACAAATAACAGGCATTGCAACAACGAACATATTTACGATTTGGGTAACCGTCTTAATTAACCCTTCCGCTACAGGCTCAGTATTCGTCACCAAACCTCACTGGGAAGGTTTTCATGGGGTGGGATCACTTGTGAGCAACACTGCTTTCGCATTGCCAGACGAATGAGGAAAGCCAGATCTTGGTCACTTTGCATTACTACATACGTTATTGTTTATTTCTGTTTATTTTTGTTGCTTGTGTTTCTGTGTATAATACATGTTACATGTTTCTGTGTATAATACATTTTGTGTAATCATTTATCTCCAAATATGTCTTCTTTGTATTATTACTTTTTTGTCGTAGTATTTATCCGTATTATATTTGATTTTGTTATCATTGTATCTATTTGCTAGATACAATGATAACAAAGATATAAAAAAAATATGTATATATATACATATATATATATATATATATATATATATATACATATACATATATATATATATATATATATATATATATATATACATATATATATATACAGAGGGAGGGGGAAGGGGGGAAGAAGGGAGAAGGGAGAAGGGAGAAGGGAGAAGGGAGATGGGATAGGAGAGGGGGAGTGAGAGAGTGAGAGAGAGAGAGAGACATAGAGAGACAGTGAGAGAGAAGATATGTATGAAAGAGAGAGTGAGCGAGAAAGAGAAAGCGAATCTTGAAAGAGAGAGAGGGGGGGGGGGGAGAGAAGAGAGAGAGCGAGAGCAACTAAACTAGCGTGGGCTGAGTGTAGTCTTGCCTCAATTGGACACGAGAGCGTAGCTGTCGTACTGCAATTCTTTCAAATGTGTAGTAGGGGCATCATACAAAAAGCTCATTAGTTAATGCCATTACACCGTGTATAAACTCACATGTCATACTATAAGTCTGAAATATTAAAAACACAGAATATCTGAAGTTGTTCTCTGTCGCTCGTACCCACCCTAGGGTATGATACTATCATT
>BOPN01003439.1:0-2500 GCA_017312705.2 Penaeus japonicus | reverse complement strand
TTGCCTTCATTAAAACCGGGCTACGTTATTGACATCCAAAAACATTTATCATATTAATCATCAAACTAATCGTTTATGAAAAAAAAAAATCCTTATCACAGCATAAGTTAAAAGAATAGACAACAAAACATGGAAAAACAGACAAAGACAGACGAATAGAAAGAAAGATACGGAATGAAAAGACTCTCTGTTACCCGAGCTGGAATTATGAAGTGGTTGTCGGAAGAAAGCAAGGATGAGAAGAAAAAGAAAATGTAAATAAGACAGAGAATAGGAATAAATAAGGACAAAAAAACAAACAAACAAGAACAACAAGAGGAAAGGAACGAAATAAACGAACGAGAAGAAGAGAAGAGAGAAAGAGAGAGAGAGAGAACAACAAGAGGAAAGGAGCGAAATGAACGAACGAGAAGAAGAAGAGGAGAGAGAAAGAGGGAGAGACAGAGAACAACAACAAGAGGAAATAAACGAACGAGAAGAAGAGGAGGAGAGAGAAAGAGAGAGAGAGAGAGAAGAACGCAGTGAATATACGAAGGTGAAAAATAAGGACAATAAAAGAGGAAAGGAGCGAAATAAACGAACGAGAAGAAGAGGAGAGAGAGAAAGAGAAACGAAGAGGAGAGAGAGAAAGAGAGAGAGAGAGAGAGAAGAACGCAGTGAATATACGAAGGTGACAAATTACATTACCGGTGTGTGACGTGGCGGGAGTGTTGCCTCCACTAACGACCGCGGACACCCCAGATGCTAACGGGTACTCCTCCTCTTCCTCCTCCACCCCCCACTAGCCCCCCTCCCCTCTCTCTCTCTCTTTCTTTCATTTTTTTTCCTTTTTTCTTCTTTCTTTCTTTCTTTCATTCTCTCTCTTTCTCTCTGTCTCTTTCTATCTCTCTGTCTCCCTCCCTCATTCTCTCTCTCTCCCTTCTTCTCATTCTCTCTCTCTCTCTCTCTCTCTCTCTCTCTCATTCTCTCTCCCTCTCTCCCTCCCTCTCATTCGCTCCTGTGCACGAGAAGCTGATGGTAAGTCGTTATGCAACATCAGTAAATATTTGTCTCACAATGCTATTCTTTTGCCGGCCCTTAAGAACACATTTAAACATCAACGCGTGAGAGAGAAGAATTGAAATAATAATAATAATAATAATTTAAAATATAATAATAATTAAAAAGAATGAGAATAATTATTTAAAAAATGATTCTCAGTGTTCTTATTAATATATTCATCTTTAAAAAGATAATTACCATCGTCATTACTATTATCATTATTATTATTATTGTTATTATTATTAGCATCATTATCATCATCATCATCATTATCATCATCATCATCATCATCGTCATCGTCATCACCATCACCATCATCTCTGCCGTTCAAGAAGACAGTAATAATTACAAACACCCAAAAAAGTTCTCATCACAGGTACCTTAATCAGAGCGGAGCCAAAGGGGCAAAGAGAGAAGAGGAGGAGGAGGAGGAGGAGGAGGAGGAGGAGGAGGAGGAGGAGGAGGAGGGGTGGGGGGGAGGTGGCGGCAGTGACTCGTCTGTTTTCTTGCTGCTTGTTGACTAGCTTAACAGTGCAGCAAGCAAGCAAGCAAGCAAGCAAGCAAGCAAGGGAGCGAGCGAGTGAGCGAGCAAGCAAACGAAATGACGTCACATAAATGAGTCACGGGTTCCCTCTAAACCAAGCCCCCTCCCCCTTCTTCCTCTCCCTCTCTCCCCTCTCCCTCTCTCTCTCCCCTCTCCCTCTCTCTCCCTCTCTCCCCTCTCCCCTCTCCCCTTCCTTCAAGTGAAGCACTTCCTGGAGGCTCAATACCTTGCTGGTGATTCTTCTTAAGAAGCGGCGGAGGGAGGCGGTGTGGGGGGTGGGTGGGCGGGTGGGCGGGTGGGCGGATGGGTGGGGAGGGGTGAGGGTGGGGGTTGATTTTCTTTTGTTTTTTATTTACTTGTTTATTTTCAATTTTGGGTTGTTGTTGTTGTTGTTGTTGTTGTTGTTGTTTTGTGGGGGTGAGGTTGTTTGTTGTGTTGTTAAATTTGGTGGTTTGGTTAATAATTATAATTAATTACCTATTAAGTTCGTCTCTATATAATTCTTCCTTTTTTCTTCCTTCCTTCCTATCTTCCTTCCTTCCTTCCTCTTCCTCCTCCTACGCATCCTCCTTAAGGTAACAAGCGGCGTTGCGAGTGCTTCCTCTCCCACCCACGCTCGCCGCTTGCCCACGCCCACACGCCCATGCCGCGCGCGCAAAATACAAAACAAAAACAAGCCAGTATTTCTACCTATCTATCTATGCTTTCTCTTCCATTCCTGTCTCTTCCCCCTTCCTCCCCCACCTAAAAAAATAGATAAAATAAAATTTAAAAAAAGCGCACGCCCATGCTGCACGACAGAACGCCCACCCGCCCACCCGCCCTCCGGCACCGACCGCATCTTGCCTCGCTCGCGCCCCCGTTATGAATAAATTAAGACAAAGTGCCATGAACATAGCACGTGCCCCGCAGCGC
>BOPN01003438.1:150080-152580 GCA_017312705.2 Penaeus japonicus | reverse complement strand
CAACAATTAGAAACGTCATCAAACATCACTCCTCAACATTTAGAAGTTGCATTAGGTTAATTGTACTTTAGAGCCTAATACAATTTCAAAACGTGCAGTGGAGACGGTCTGTGATGTATTTGATTTTTATATAGTCATATATATTACAACATATGATGTCACATATTTTACCGCGTATGACGTCACAGGATGTGACGACTGCAAACATCGCGAACAGCGCAAAAACGTCACAGAACGACATTACTGAACATTTTAAAACTGTATTAGGTTATTCCGGTTCATTGTACTTTAACCCTACATCGGCAATATGGGCTCTGTTAGACCTCGCTTTTTTTTTTCTTTCTTTCTTTTATGAGCGCGACATATTTTCTTCCCGAATAACCCAGTAGCTTCCTTACTCGGGATGACCTTCATGGGAATGGCTGTATCATTGCTTTAATGACCTTTGGTCTGGCCTTTTTGGGCCATTGAGGTTTCTCAGCCCCCTTATTACCTAAGTTTACCTTAGATAAGTATACTGTTTGAGCCTAATAGGACCTAATTAATCCTTAATGTGAAGCCATCAATTATGAGACCTCAGTTTATTGAAATGTGATTGCGGTCCCGCCAGTCCTGCCTGCAGTCACAAGACAAAGATATGGACCTTATTCTTATCTTATGGCATATTGAATACTGATGTGATCAATACATGGACTTTTTGCAATGAACAGAAGAAGGATAATGAAGAAAGTGATTTGGAATGACACAAGTTCATTATAAGATTGTCAGAAGACCATATCCAACACCGGGCAAAGGAGAGGATACATCTTATAAACGTTTACTCAAGAGAGTTACCAGGATGACAATAAGAGACGTTTTCAACTTGAACATACTATATCAGCTAGGGACATAAGGTACTGAAAAAGTGTATCTCTAGCCAAGGAAGAAAGACAGGGAGACCAGGTTCCACAGCCTAAACTGTCAATGCTTTTACTGAGTATCAACATCACAATCCAGTTTGCAATGATTGCAATTAGATACTATTGCAGGTTAAAGTTATTTTTCATGGTTTACTATGCTAACAACTGCTTGAAAATTATGTGCCTTGGTGTAAAAATAATAATTTAAAGAAGTTTGACTGAAGGTAACCAAAAATACGAGAAAAGTAAGAAAAAACATGCTTGTGATTTCATGCTCTCTCAACTTCTGGTGAAATGGAAAAATCGTAGAAACAATAGGAGCTTTAATATAAATCCAGTTAAATAAGGTCACAATAAGATCAAAATAAACTTTTTTTTGAAGATTTATTCTAATATAGAATCGTTTCAAAATAAATGCATAGAGCGTTTACTTCCTTCAATCAGGATCAGCTACTATTCATCTATTTTGACCTTAATTTTGGCTTCAACTTGATCATAACATATGAATTACTTTCATTGGTTTAATCTTTCTTCCTTGGTTGCCTTGCTTTCCAAACACATTTACGTGGATCACTTGTTAATAATACTTCTTTGATGGTGCTTTAATCAAGAAAGTTTCTAGAATCTAATAAATTCCGGTCAGACACCTCTTCCTTAATTAATAAACCAAGAACTGCTTCCGAACGAATCAATCCAGTCAAGTAATCCAAAGTACAATATCCCAAATACAACCATACACTGAAAATATAGCGCTTTTCCACTCGAAGGATCCCTCCCCTGGCTTTTGAATGTGGCGCGCGGCCTTCCCTGCCTCCACCAAGGATCGTCTGCTTTGGCACCAAACCTGTCAAGATGAAATGCTCCTTGACAGGCGGTGGCAGCGGCGACGGCCTGTAATGTGGTCTCGCCGATTCCCGCTCTTGGATCCTAGTGTAGTGGCCAATGTCCGTGTGATTCTTCCGCGGGATAATAATCCAGTGAGTTGAGAAGCTTTGGTGAGCTTTATAGAGCAACGATCTTTCTTGGCCTGGGCGTTCTGGTCTGCGCTTGGCAAGGATGGCTCTCACTTCGTATCTTGAGACGAGATTTTCCTTCGCTCGGCCGTGTGTGTCGCGGGCGGGCGAGCGCTGCGAGGTCAGGTCATTGCACGCAAAGTGTCACGCGGCCTCTTGTGAACAGGGGGACTTTTCTCTTTTCTCAACATGACGAAATGCACTCGTGCATGGTAAAGCTTCTCTTGAGATGTCATCCGCCAGCACTACCATTCTGATTTTGTCTATCGTGTGACTGCATTCTCACTTGACATTATATGCAGGTAGATTATAACTCACACTGATCTGGCAAGCACAGATGACACAAGCATAAGAATCAGTCTATGCGAGTACTTTCATAGATGCTAGGATACTCATGTACCTTTAGACCAAAGGCTGGTGGCTCTGCTTCTAGTGGACAGGCATCATATAAACTCACATATAAGCTGTTTCAATGTGATTGATACCAGTATATTGAGTGATCGAAGCATGCAAGCTGGTATAGTCAGCTGCACCAGAACTTTCAAGCATTTCAACCGTGTAATGGAATAATGTTGTCCTCAGCCGAGT
>BOPN01003438.1:132580-145080 GCA_017312705.2 Penaeus japonicus | reverse complement strand
ACTGGACTGCTTGTTGAATATGAGGATATGTTTCCATATTGGGGAAAGTTGGAGTCTCTTTCTGCTCATAATGCATATGCCAAAGGAGACATTGCAGATATTCTTGAA
The DNA here is from genome assembly GCA_017312705.2 of Penaeus japonicus. Lineage (NCBI taxonomy): Eukaryota > Metazoa > Arthropoda > Malacostraca > Decapoda > Penaeidae > Penaeus > Penaeus japonicus. The sequence goes on along the minus strand of BOPN01003438.1, from coordinate 144,972 downwards.
GTTGCAAAGAAGAATAATCTTGAGGTGATACCACTAATCCAAACCTTTGGCCACATGGAATATGTGCTGAAACTAAAAGAGTTTGCAGATCTTCGAGAAGTTCCAAATTATCCTCAAGTTATTTGTCCTACAAATAATGGAACCATTCCACTCATAAGAATGATGATTGATCAGATTGTAGAAATGCATCCTGATCTTAACTGGCTGCACATTGGCTCAGATGAAGTGTACAACATCGGAGAGTGTTCTCGGTGCCAGCATTTTCTCATGAATCAACAGTATGGCAAAAATGACTTATTTCTTCATCATGTCAAAAGTGTTGCCAAATATGTAAAGCAAACTCATGATATTCAGCCCATAATGTGGGATGACGAATTTCGTAAAGTTCCTCTGAGGGCGATCCAGAATGCTCAGGTAGGGCAGCTCCTAGAGATCATGGTTTGGAAATACGGCAATAATATAATGGTTGACCTTCGTTCAGACATCTGGGAAAAATATTCTGCAGTCTTCAGTGGGATTTGGGTTGCCAGTGCTTTCAAAGGTGCAGCAAGACCAGAGAGTTACATAACAAACATCAATGACCGTCTGACAAACCATAAAGAATGGATGGAAGTTCTAGATATGTATAAGAGTACCATCCCTTTCCGAGGTATTGTGCTGACTGGATGGCAAAGGTTTGACCACTTTTCTATATTATGTGAGCTGCTTCCTCAAGCAATTCCATCTCTTGCAGTGAATCTCATGTACATTTCAGAGAGGAAAGCAGATCATGGAGCTCTGGCACGTGTAGGAGATGTACTGAAGTGCAGCTCATTTCTGAATCTTGATCTTCAGTACCTGGAGTATCCCAATAAATGTGATTTTCCTGGAAGTGCAGTCTATGAAGTGTCTCAGAGATTGTATATTTTGAAAAGAGACATTGATGTCATGCTGCATAATCCTCATGTGACTGGCTGGGTCACTGACTACAACATTGAAAATAATTTTGCCAGTCCTCAGCATGTGGAGCAAGGTCTTCAGGATTTGTCAATGCTTTTGTTTGATTATAACAAGTTGATGAAGGATGCTGAAACAGCCCTCTCAGATGTATTTGATGAATATACAGTGAAAGAATGGATTTTCGTAAATATGAACCCAATGCTCGAGAAATTAAAAAAGATGTATGCATCAAGCACAAAGGCAATGGAGAAAACTGACTGGCCTAGAAGACCCCTAAAGTATGAACAAGCAAAGGATTTGTAATTTAAACTTTCCTTTTAATTGTGACATGGGACTTGGAAATAGAAATACATTGCATTTTGAAGACTGTGTTCAAGAGAACTTCCTGCACAGATGATTGTGATATGAAACATGTGCTCTCATGTGCAAATGCTATTTCATAAGGTTAGAGAATCTCAAGATTATTTGTCAAAACCAACAGAATTTACTCTCAAATGATTAGGAATTAGTGTCTAGTGTCTCTTTTTTTATCAATTTTCCTTTGAAGTCGGAATTTTTAAGTGACTATTATAAGGTCAGTTAACAGCAGCAACAAACAATTGGTGCTACTTGCTTAAAGAAAATTGTGATATATCTAATTCATATTGATAGGGTTATGCCACCAATGATTCTTCTATGTATCTATATTCATTGGAGATATTTATCCTTGGGTGTATACACTCAGTTTTTTTTTTTGTCATTTGGATATATGATGTAAATATTAGAGAAACAATCTACAAATGTACCATTGTAAGGCTCACTGTAATGACTTTTACCTACCTCTTTTCTGCACCCTTCACCATGGACTGCAAAATTGTCATTTCTAGTCTGCTTTAGTTCCCATTTTGGTTAATGAAAAAAAATGATCATTATACATAAGCCTGTGTGTGTCATAAATTTATTTAAGAACAAATTATTGTTCAGTTGCAATTTTAAGTAATATTTGTTTTAGTTTTATCAGCTCTCAAAGGCAGTGACTAGAAGATTAAACAGTGCAAGGTAAGGTTTATTGCTACAAAAGGAATGCTTTCTGATTTATTTATAATAAGAGTTCTTTGTGATTTACATATTGCCCAATACCAAGGAAAGTCCTCGAGTTGCTGCTCCAGAATTAATACTCATGAATATTTTTTTTGTTTACATATGTACTTAATTTAACTCCACTAAAAGTAACCAGAAAGATTGCGGTTACACCTAAAGAAGAGGGGATTGTACGGTGTGATTTACTGAATGATTGTCATGTTCATGGTTACAAGGTTGGAGCCATTAGAGATCTTGCAATAACCAATCAACGTGTCACTGCCTTTGCTTGCTTTGAAAATACCAATGTCACAGATCTGTCTCATTATTCCTATGTTTAGTAATATTAGATGTTTGTTCTTTATTTTTTTTGTCAATTTTTTTCAGTTAGTTGTGATCAACAAGTTATGTTTAAGAATATTATTTTAAAAGTATGGAGTACATTTATATAGAGGAACCTAAACAATGATTTTCATAAGGCTGATTATTTACTTTGGCATTAATTTTTTTGTAACTTAGCACTTGTTAATGCAAGATTATTGCTAAAATGGTGATTATTATTATCATCATTATCATTATTTTATTGATATTATATTACTGGTGATGATGTTGATTATTACTATTTTTGTTTTTCTCTCTTCCTATTATTATTATTATCATTATCATTATCATCATTATTAATATTATTATTATTATTATTATAATTATATTATTGTTATCATTATTGCCATAATTTTTTTTTTTGTTAATAATAACGTTAATATTTCTTTTTTTTGTTATTAGTATTGTTATTATTATTTATTGATTTCATTCATTTCTAGTACATTACTGAATTCAGTGCTAATGAAACGTGTGTTGAAGTATTTAAATCAGTGTTATTATATATGTTTATTTTTTTTAATTCTCTGCTTAATCAATGAAACTCTCTAGAGACATTTTCCTTTTTTTTACGTGGAGCAAATTTTCCTGCAGTGGTTTTAGCTTGGTGTGGGGATGTGCACAAATACGTCATATATGCTCAGTGTGCTTTTCCTTTTGTTTGAGAGTGAGAGAAATAGAATGATTGTAGTAGTGGTGTTTTCTACTGCATTGTGGATGTATTTACCATAGATATACAGTATATAGTTGATGGAGGGTTTATTGTAGACAGCTTGGTGCACTTGTGGAATGTAAACTTTGTCTTCCTTTAATTTGATAGACGTATTGGTAATTTTTTTGGATGTCATAGAGCTGGGTTTACCTTATGCTTGTTGTTTTTACTGACCTTTAAAGTATCCTTTTAATTTTTTTTTTAATTTTTTAGTTCGAAAGAAGTTATATTCTCAGACATTTTATTAGAGTATGACAGTGTGATCTCCCAGTGGACTGAGAGTACTTTTTCCTTTCCATCTCTCACCCTGATCAACGGACATTTTAAATTTGCAATGTTAGGTACCTTCTTTTAATATTGGTAAAGAAAGATTAGATGTCATAGCAAATAAGTTTTTTTTTTGGGGGGAGTATGTGTGTTATCTTACATAAGATTAGAATATTGTAATGATACTGATAAAGTTAAGAAGGAAATGTATCTTTATATATGGGCTGAAGATTACATAATATATCTCCTCTTTTGCATTCATTCATAAAGGTATTCTTTCAGATTTTCGTCTTTACTGATGTAAATAAAGTTTTCTTATCCACTGGTATATAATTAATTTCCTTTTTCCTTTATCTTACATTTTTCATAGATTTGATATGAGCTTACAAGTACATTCATCCATTACTGTTGGTATTAACCAATATTATCCAGCATAATAAGTTTATCATTTCAGTTTCCCTCAATGGAGTAAATAATAACCATCTGTGTCAGATCTAATCAATTTGTCTGGTCTCCCTCTCTTAACCCTTTCCCGACGGGGCACGCGCTAAGTGAAAACCCCTACGCCGGGCCATTGCAATATTGCATTGGAAACGTCACAATGGCATGATGCCCCGGCATTGGGAATTTAGCTGTGTCACACGGGTGTGACGCACCGTTGTCATAGGGTTAATTAAAGAAGAGCATGTCAAAGCTGACTGGTTGAGTCTGAGGGCATCCATATTCAATCACCTGTTGACTATAATGAGAAGCTTTGGAGTTTTTTTTTCTTTGATAATTTCCTTGATGAAGTATAACCATGATGCTAAAGTCATTGTCAAGACAATAATAAAAGAATAGTTCACACAGATTGGAAACCAAACTGACAAATTAAGTCTCATGACTGCAAAATTGATATTGTAAAGTATGTGGCCCAAAAATGTCTTCCTTCTAATTATTCAATTAATCATTGGAAGTATGGATAGATAACTGTTATACAAATGTTTTCATATAACTATACTGTGTGCAGTTGAACTTCCTATTTCTACATTGCAGTGTGTTTTAATGGTTATTCATACAGACATTTATCAGCTCCCAGAGATGCCCAGTGATAACTTTTATTTCTGGATGGCCCTCATTTATATGGCATATCATATTATATAGTTTACTTTTGTAATATCTCCAATGCAGAATAAACAGTGGCAAAATTTTAATGACCTTTTCTGTCTAGCACCACAATCATTGTTTGCACTGATTCTTACATTTTTATGAATGTTCCTAAGTGCTCCACCTTTGTTTTTACCTTTATTACTAAATATTACTTTTATTTTTTAATCTTTTGTAAAGATCTACAAAATTCTAATGCTCTCAGTTTGAATAAACTGACAATACAACTTCTAAAATGACTATAGAAAATAAATGTGGAAATAAGAAGTTCACAAGTTTTGAAATGAAACTATATTGTATTTAAAGATGTGACTTTGGATTGGTTTCAAGGGAAAAGTCTTTTTGCTACACTTAGAGCAGCATTTTAGACTCAAAGAAAGAATAAAGCACAAGGGAGCTTAAATAAAGAATATATATTTACTTTATCATCTTACCATTAAATCCATTCTTAACCCTTTCCCGACGGGGCACACGCTACGCGAAAACCCCTATGCTGGGCGATTGCAATATTGCATTTATGTCGTCACACTGGCATACGCCCCGGCATCGGAGTTTGGCTGTGTCACACGGTGTGGCCTTACCGTTGTCATTGAGTTAACATGATTGCAGAGCAAATCAAGCTCAAGTGTCTGATGATCTAGGGAACTAGATAAAAACAATTTGTACTGGTGATTCATTTTAACTGAATGAAATGAAACAGTAACAAAAATGTGGAAAAAATGACATTGTTTCATGGAAAAAAAAAGTGTCAGCATTTAAAAAAAGTCAATTATTCATTGATCTGCTAAGGAAACAAAATAACCGACAAAATTTTTATTATAAAAAAAGTTCAGACAATTTCTTGTGCTTTCTAACAAGAAAAAAAAACTTGATTTGGAAATAAATGATTTACAAATATTTACATAGTTGTCTAATTTTTAAGAATACTAATAACAAACTTTCACATTATAGAGGTTCTACAATGAATATAGAATAACTAATAAATTTATTCATGCACAATTCTAAACATATAATAATAATGACAATAACAAATAAAATAACAGTAAAGATAATACAAATAAGATAATAATAACAATAATAATAATAAAATGATTATAAAATTAATGAGAAAACTAATAAATAATAATGGTCTCTATAAATCCATCAGCATTACCATTCTTAATCCCATAACAATAAAATAAACAGGAAGCAAATCATAACATATTTTCACAATATTAACTAAACCTGAGTATTGTTTTACCTAGATATATTCAATTTAATTAATCAGATGTTTATTTGAATTATGTGGATGTTGGTGTCATCTAATCATTAAACATATGAAAAGATTGTGAATGAGAATAATCTTTATATACTTATGAAATTGAAAGGCATGTACAATAAAATCTCTCTACAAGGTTGTACTTTAATTATTCATATATATGTGTATATGTATATATGTATGTGTAATATATATATATATATATATATATATATAAATATATATACATATATATATATATATATATACATATAAATACATATATATACATATATATATATACATACATATAAATACATATATATATATATACATATATATACATATACATATACATATAAATATATATATATAAATATATATAACTACATATATATAAATATATGTATAATTACATATATAAATATATATACAAATATATACATATACATACACACACACATCACACACACACACACACACACACACACACACACACACACACACACACACACACACACACACACACACACACACACACACACACACACACACACTCACTCACTCACTCACTCACTCACTCACTCACTCACTCACTCACTCACTCACTCACTCACTCACACACTCACACACTCACACACTCACACACTCACACACTCACACACACACACTCACACACTCACACACTCACACACTCACACACACACACACACTCACACTCACACTCACACTCACACTCACACTCACACTCACACTCACACTCACACTCACACACACACACACACACACACACACACACACACACACACACACACACACTCACACACACACACACACACACACACACACACACACACACACGTGTGTGTATCTATATGCATATGCATATAACTGCATGTCATCTCAATGAACTAAATATTCTAGAGAACTGATTATGGCTTTGATGCAGCAAATCTCCTTGGGAACCAATGGTAGCACAAAGAGAAGAAACATATCTCTTGGTAACAAAAATATATAAGCACATAAAGCAACATTATTGTCTCTCTGGTAGTTGAGTTACTGAATGTATTGCCCTCTTGCCTTGGAAATGCAATTTACTCACAGCACTGACAAGACTGGTTGGCAGTAAAGAAATACATCAAACTTACCTATCACAAACACTGCAATTCCCCTGAGTATGCTCTTCATTAGAGCTATTATTTCATCAATTTATATAAATTTGAGTAAACATTGCAGACATTTAGGCACATTTATCTTTGTATACTGAGACCTTTGTGCATATCGAGATGCACAGCTATATGTTTGCACAAAAACACATACAAACAATAAAATAAAACAAACACACAGTCAAGTCATTCATCTTCCTATAAAAAAGAGCATAGTCTTAAAAAGTGGGATATTAATCAGATATGGTATGAATGATGAAGAGTTTCTGCTGAGAGGAAGCTAATACATTTCTAGAATAGCTTCTAATAAAACTTCAATGTCAGGCTCATTAAAAAAATTAGCACAACATTCCTAGTTGCAGGCATGAATCCCAATCTATACTACGCAACATTTAGCCAGGTAATAAAACTAATCACTTCGGCATCTGCAGTTCAGTCCTTGATTAACTAATTCGTGCCGGTTGACATCCCATCACATGGTCGGAAAATAACCCCAGACCCGGGTGACATCCTGAGACGCCGTGCATTTTCTCGCCGAGTTCCGGGAGGGCAGTTGTGATGTGCTGAAACGTCAGCTACAGAATGCTAGATTGTTCTTAAATATTATTTTTCATAATTTCTTAGACTCTGTTACTTTAGTTTACGTGTTTGAGTGTCATAAAATGTGATATAACGTAAAAAAAAAAAATTACCTAAAAAAACATGATATTGATGACATCATGGTAATTTCTGCTTCTGATCGATTGAACAAAAAGATCTGAGTCAAAAAACTATTGTAAGATCAAATGTGTTTAGCCAATAAAAAAATTAGATAGAAAATTACTACTGTAAAACTATTTCTAATTTGTCAATTACCTGTGATATAACGTCACATCATGAAGTATAATTATTCATATTGTTCTTCTTTTCATTTTGGAAAAAAATTATATGTATAAAAATCTTTTTTGATACCCCACTAAAAGATTGCTTCCACTTTCCATTGGTATTATCACATAGAAGTGAAGAATATAGGCAAAGTTCAACAAGTAACACTAGAAAAGTATTGCCGTAACATGTTTTTCTACTAAAATAACTCCTCTGAACATGGTAATATTTTTACATGCCTTTACATTGTGGACGCAATCATGCAAACCATAAGAATAGGGTGGGTGAAAAACAGTCTATGAGGTTCAGCGTGGCCATGCGCAGCGATAAAACACCTTGGAACGTAGTGTCGCATGCTTGTTATCTTCCCGGCATAAGCAGGAGTAGGCAAAAATACATCCTGTCGTGAATGGGTTAATAACCAATGAATATGTAATGGGATATCACATGAAGTATAACTATATACATGTGAAGTGAATCAAACATTTCATACATCATACTGTCTGTGGAACATTATAAGATTATCTTTTCTAAGTCAAAAATACTTTTTTATAAAATATCATCAATAAATTAAATAACAATATTCAATATTCATTGACATAAACTGGCTTTCTGCTTCACAAACATTCATACATTAATATAAATATCAATACAACTTAATTCATTTGTTCCATCGTTATATGCTAAAAATATACTTCAGAATTTAAATAACAAAGACCTTAATCATGAATATTGAGACTGTCATTACTGACGTAATGTATATGAAATATCAAAAATGAAAAGGAAAATACTAATGGATTGATATGTTTTATATAGTTATATTTGAAATATACTTGCGCATAATTTAGGTAGTCACAGATAACAGGACTGAGTCTATATTCAAACACATGTGCACACACACATATGCACAGCAATTCCTGCTTTTCCTGTATATCCCCAAGATTCTGTCGTTCATCATCCTAATTTTGTTTGCTAGCCAAGACAAGCCATGTTTATGCAACAGTCATTAGCTCCCTAGATGTATTGTGCTACCAGCCCATTGGCAGAAAGTGATTCTAGGCCAATAGGGGTTGGAAGTCTGATGCTCATTGGTGGAGAAGTCAAGTAATTGCAATTCTAGTCCTTGACCTATGTTAGGTCAAGCCAGGCATAGAGCCAATCCAGTTCTCCTAAGGACCAATTTTCTCTTCACCTCTCCTCTAGGGGCAAGGCCTCACCCTAACACACTGCTTTCCCTAGACGTCCTCTTTACTGTGATCTTCATTCTTCATTTGTCATGCCGCTTTCATCAAAAATTAATACTCAAAGCCAACCACTAGTTTCAATACTCCAATCAGTAAAACTGTACCTCCTATAACACTCCAAGAGAGGATACTACATTCTCTTCTCTCATGCAAGCACTCACTCTATATTTACCTTATGCATGTATATGCATATATAGATACTGATATAGATATAAAGATATATTTCTCTCCATCTTTATCTCTCTATCCCCTATCTGTAAGCAACAACAAATAATTCTACAAGATGTTCTTCTCAAAGATATCCTATTCAATTCATCTATTAACCCATTAACAACGGGGCTGTTTTGGCTCCAAATGGTCAAAACACTGGGATATTTCAAGCACACAAGCCTAATGCCTTGGGCTATTCACCCGCACTGGCCGTGGCCATGCAATATACGCCAAATCTTCCAGCGCGCCGGCCAGGAGGAGAGCCACAATGAAATATCTCATCCCCAGCAGCTAACACAGCCACTACTTGATGTGACATCTTGTCACCCTTCGTTAAGGGGTTAACAATTTGATACCATCTATCATGTTCTCCAACACACCATTGTAATATCTCTCAGTAACCCAACAATATAAATAGTAAATAATTCTCAAAAGTGCTTCAAAATATAAGAGGCAATATATTTTTCAACTAAAATATTATTGTATGTACAACCTGTGCAATGTTAAATTGTGGAGGGAAGCAAGCACCAATTGCTAATACCATTCAATGATAGTTCATTACCTAGGACAAGGCATTTTCATTCTAAATAAAGCTGATGAACATGAATGTAATGATAATAAGAGAACATAAAATCAATTAATTGTCAACATAAAAGCACATATCATCTTGTGCACTAATATTTTTAAATATTGAAGTAATTTTACATATATACATCAACACAGTATATTGTTGTAATCCTTGATGATATAAAATGAAAAAGGGAAATAATAAATATCATAAAACCATACAATAATATCAAAATAGATAGAATATTTCAGATACTTAGATAAAAACAGCATGAAATATCTTACAAACTACATTTTTGGACCACCATTAACCACATCTGAACAGCCTGTGTTATCCTGATCATTCTTTCCATTTGAGTTCTGAGCATTTTGAAAATTGATACTATATATAACTTGGTTCCTCTTAAAAGCGCCACTAAAGATGTTGCTGGTTTCAATTTGGATTCCATTTTTGCGACACTCCAGGAAGCGCTCAGCAAAGAACCTGTTTGTTTCATGGACATGTGGATGATTTATATACTCCTCCAGCTGAAATGGAATGAAGGAATTACCTCATATCTTATGCTTAATACCCTAAAATTTGTTGTAAGTCATCTCTTAACAGAAGTAATCAAATATAAATAACAAGCTAAACGATACTTACCTTCATCCATTCACAAGCTGCCAATTCTTTCTCACACATTGTAATACTCTTACTCTTGGGCCGCATGTGGACAATGAAATAGATGTCGGAACAGTTGAAGCTGGCCCCGTGCACATGGCGGAAGGATACTAATGACACGAAGTCCGCCTCTATTCCAGTTTCTTCTTTGACTTCCCTGATTGCGGCAGTGCTAAGGTCCTCCCCTGTGATCAGTTGGTACTTTTTAGCCTTTTGGTTTCTTTAAGTATCAACACAGATCTCAACATTTCTTTCACAGGCAAAACAATAAAACATGCAAATATGAATGTGTGTTTGTGCGTGCGTGCGTGTGTGTGTGTGTGTGTGTGTGTGTGTGTGTGTGTGTGTGTGTGTGTGTGGTGTGTGTGTGTGTGTGTGTGTGTGTGTGTGTGTGTGTGTGTGTGTGTGTGTGTGTGTGTGTGTGTGTGTGTGTGTGTTTGTGTGTGTGTGTGTGTCAGTAGTGTGTATGCATGTGTCAGAATGAGTATGTGAGCATGTGTGCATTTGCATGTGTGTATCTATAACTTACAATCACAATATATCATAAAACAAATATGATGAAAAAGTTACTTTACTTCAGAAAACATTGCCTGTATTACCTAGTTCAACATATCCACCCGGCAGCTTCCAGTGTGGTCTTGTATGAAATCTCTCCCGGACAACAAGTAATTCGTCATCATCATTTACAACAAATGCACCAACTCCTATTACATTATGTGCATATCTGAAATAGTGTAGAGTAATTATCAAATGTATCTGAACATACTGGGTTTTAACTCCACATATTATATCCTCAATCTAAACCAAACTAATATGTATGGTATAATGCTTAAAATAATGTGTATATATATGAATGGAGAATTACATGATGCATGGATCAATAGGCATTTAAAATTATACATGAATTAATCTCAGTAATCTTACATGTAAGGAAAATTTCTCTACATACAGAATGTAGGTGAGTAAAGTAGTTATTTAAGATACATCAATTTGCAAATAACTATAAAAGATTTTCCCTTTTAAAAGAAAAAGAAAACACATACCTGGGTATGTTATTTGGTTCATTTACAGCCAACCACTTCACCATCATGACAAATTGTGGTTGAGCATGATGGTATGTAAATCCATGCTGGAAAAATGTGTAAACATAAGATAGGTTTCCGCTGTTCTTAACAGCTAATAAAGGCAACATAAATCCTGTCTTGCATTTCTAGCTTCTAACATTCCATTCTTTTTAATAAATACTGTGAATAATAATGAAAAGATAACAAGAAGAAAAGATATACCACATTAGTACTGTAATCTATTTTGCCTTTACTTGTGGTATACCTTCTATTCCTTTTTGTTAATCTCTCCTCTCCCATGGTAACTGACCATGCTCCTCAAGTGACAGGTGGTAAACACCCATTAGTTATAATTCCACATCACTGTTTCAAGAAACATAACATACTATATAATCTCCATAGACTTCTCAAAGTATAACTAATCATACTAAACTCTCACTTGAAAAACCTCTGCCAGAAAGGTAATCATATTCATCTGCTTGCATAATATTTACCTTTGCAAGAATTGGCACCCAGTCAGCATTCTGAAGATCCACTCGAAACCACACACCTCTGATCTTCTCCTTCGCCCAGTGGCTTAAAGAAGCTATCAGAGAAGCCTGGTGTTAGTAAATCATTATGAATTGTATTAATCAACCCTCTCCCCCCCCACAAAGAAAAATATACTGAATATCATGTAACATATAAAGTAGCAAGAAGGAAAAATAATAAAGAAATTATAATAATAAAAGAAAAGCCAATTCATTTACCTTGTAAAACTGTTTCAAACTCTTGTGTTACCGTTGGTTCATCTTCGGACAAAACAGTTATGCCAGAAAATCTGTCTTTCTTGCCCTGAAATATAATCATTTTCCTATATATAACAAATTGTACTATAT
>BOPN01003438.1:77580-87580 GCA_017312705.2 Penaeus japonicus | reverse complement strand
CTCTCTCTCTCTCTCTCTCTCTCTCTCTCTCTCTCTCTCTCTCTCTCTCTCTCTCTCTCTCTCTCTCTCTCTCTCCCTCACTCTCTCCCTTTTATGTGTATTTTGTTCTTATTATCTTTCATTTCTCTCCGTCGCTTGCAATATTTCAAAGCAAACATTTTCGGGTGCGAATAAACGTTTGAATTTGATAAATCATTTTGATGTACAGAATTAATTGATTATGGTTTGATCTTTCTCGGGAATATATTTTTGATGACAGTTTTTTACCGCATGGATGATAATTCTGTATCTTTATTCTGGTTTAATTCCATCAAAGTTTAATATTCTACGTCATTTTACCCGTTGATGTTTTATAGTATCTTATATAGAATCTAGCTGTCTCCCTCTTTGAAAAACACCACTATATTTTTTTTCTCTCTCTGCGCCCCCCCCCCCAAAAAAAAAGAAGAAGAAAAAGAAGAAGAAGAAGAAGAAGAAAAAAAAATATATATGTATGTATACATACATACATATGTATATATATATATATATATATATATATATATATATATATATATATATATATATATATATATATATATATATATATATATATATATATATATATATATATATATATATATATATATATATATATATATATATATATATATATTCCCCTCACATGCTGATAATTCAACCAGAATTTCCCCCTTTCTGCCCTCTCTTAATCAGATATAAACTAACTAACTTCTTCTCTATCTTTTTTTCCTCCAGGTCAACGAATTCCTAATCACAGCCGTGTACGAGGTCAAGGTTGCACAGGTCATCAGTCTGATAAAAGGTCAAGCTGATCCCAACTGTCGAGATGCTTATGGTTTTACGGTTCTCTGTCACGCTTCTTTTAAGGTCAGTTAGGAGGTCATAGGTCAAGGTTCGAGGGTTAAAGAGCAGAGGGTCATAGGGTCAAAGGTCAAAGGTCAGGGATCAAGGGTTAGAGGACCAGGTCATAGAGTTTGAGGTTCAAGGTTTAAAGGGGAAAAAATCAGGGTTCAAAGTAAAATAAATTGTCAGGGTTCAAAGTAAAAAAAACACAAGTCAGGGTTCAAAGTAAAAAAAAAAAAAGTCATGGTTCAAAGTAAAAAAAAGTCAGGGTTCACATTAAAAAAAGGTCAGGGTTCAAAGTAAAAAGTCAAGGTTTACTTTTAAAAAGAAGTCAAGGTTCAAAGTAAAATATCAGCATTTAACGTAAAGAAAAAGCCAGGGCTCAATAAAAAAAAGTCAAGGTTCAGAGTAAAAAAAAGTCAGGGTCCAAAGTAAAAAAAATCAGGGTTCAAAGTAAAACAAAAGTCAGGGTTCAAAGTAAAAAAGAAGAAGTCAGGATTCAAAGTAAAACAAAAGTCAGGGCTTAAGGTGAAAAACAAAATCAGGGTTCAAATTCAAAAGAAAGTCGGGGTTCAAATGAAAAAGTCAGGGTTTAAATGAAAAAAAATCAGGGTTCAAAGTAAAAAAAAAAGTCAGGGTTCAAGGTAAAAAAGTCAGGGTTCAAAGTAAAAAAAATAAAGCCAAGGGTTCAAATATAAAAAGTCGGTTCAAATAAAAAAGTCAGGGTTCAAAGAAGAAAAAAAAATCAGCCGTCAAAGTAAAAAAAAGGTTCAAAGTAAAAAATAAGTCAGGGTTTAAAGTAAAAAAAAAAGTGTTTAAAGAGCAAAAAACGGACCAAAGTTCAATCATTCAGGAGGTCAAAGGTCATGTGTTAAAGACATTATCTAGAAATGATGCTTGGATTGCTGAATTTCACCTAATAGTTTATCCTCTATTTGAAATTAGTCTTAATTAAAGTTTAATTCTTTTTAATGATATTGCAATAGATACTCCGATGTTTTTTGTTTTTATCTCACCATTTCTGTCATTGTGATCATTATCATTTTCCTCCTTATGGCCGTCTTCATCTTCCTCCCAACCATCACCACCCCCACCCCACCACCACCATCTTCCTCCCCACCATCACCCCCCTTCCCCCCCACCACCATAATCATCCTCACCACCTTTCTCACCCCCTTCCTCCCCTCCTCATTCCAGGGCAACTTCACCATCGCCGAGGCCCTGCTCGAGGGGGGCGCTGACCCCAACCTGAGTGACGCGGCCCAGGGAAAGACCCCGCTGCACCACGCCGCCTATTGGGGTCACCTGACCGTGTTGCAGCTGCTCCTGGACAAGGGGGCGCTCGTCAATACCAAGGTAGGTGTGGGGGGGGGGACGGGGTAGGGGGTAGGGGTTAGGGGGTTGGGGTTAGGTGGAGGAATAGGGGGTAGGGGGTAGGTGGAGGAATAGGGAGTAGGAGTAGAGAAGGGTGAGTAGGAGTAAGATGGGGTTGCTGAGGGAACAGGGTAGAGGAAGAAGGGAAAGAAGAAAAGGAAGAGGAGAAGGAGGAGGAGGAAAAGGAGGAAGAGGAGAGTAGGGGGAGGAGAAGGAGGAGGAGGAGAAGGAGGAAGAGGAGGAAGAAGAGGGTAGGGGGAGGAGAAGGGGGAGGAGGGAGGAGGAGGAAGAGGAGGAAGAGGAGGAGGAGGAGGGGGAAGAGGAGAAGAAAGAGGGGAAGTGGGAGAAGGAGGAGGAGGAGGAGGAGAAGAAGGAGGAGGAGGAGGAGATGGAGGAAGAGGAAAAGGAGACAGAGAAGGAGGAGGTAGGAGAGGGGGGTAGGGTAGGGTGGAATGGGTAATGGTAAGGTGGAGGTGGGTAAAGGTATGGGTGGGGTGGGGTATTGCGAATCGTGTGCATTGGCGTATATGTGTGGGGGTAGGTGGTGGGGTGGGGGGGATATGCTTATCCCTGGTTTCCCAAATCTACATCGGATTTTTTTCTCTGTTTATCTTTCTGGTTTGCTTTTTTATTCTGTGATTAGTGTGTATATGTTTTATTAGTCTGTCTGTATGTGTCTATTCTTCGCTCTCTCTCTCTCTCTCTCTCTCTCTATCTATCTATCTATCTGTCTATATCTCTCTCTCTCTTTCCTTCTCTCTCCCTTTCGCTCTTTCTCTCTCTTCTACAATCCTACATTTTTTACCTCTATTTGTTGCGTATGTCTACTTTTTGAGAGAGAATCTGTTGTAAAGAATTTATAAGACTGTCTAATTCATATTTTCCTCTTCCTCCTCATCTACTTCCCCTTCTTTTCTCATCCACCTTCCCATCTGTCCCCTTCCTCCTCATCATCCACCTAATTCCACCTCCTTCCCCCTCCTCCACCTCCTTCCTAATCCCCCTCCTTCCACCTCCTCCACCTCCTCCTAATCCCCCTCCTCCCCCCTCCCACCGCCACGACCCTCCCACTCACCGCCCCTCTCAACCCTCCCCCCTCTCTCTCTCTCTCCCCTCCTGCAGGACAAGGCCGGCGCGACGCCCCTGCACGACGCGGCCTCGGAGGGCATGGAGGACGTGATCACGGTGCTGACGGGCCGCGGCGCCTCCCTCAACGCCACCGACCACGACGCCAACACGCCCTTACACGTCGCCGCCAAGTGGGGCCACAGCGACGCCGTCATGCAGCTGCTCGACCTCGGCGCCATTGACTCGCTCAAGAACAAGGACCATCTGCTCTATTCCGATCTGGTGAGGGAGGGGAGGGGCGTGGGTGAGGGAGGGGGTGGGTGAGGGAGGGGGTGGGTGAGGGGAGGAGGGGGATGGGGAGGGGCGTGGGTGAGTGAGAGGGGCGTGGGGTGAGGGAGGGGCATGGGGTGAGGGAGGGGGTGGGAGGGGTAGGAGGGGTAGGGAGGGGTAGGGAGGGGAGGGAAGGGGAGGGAAGGGGAGGGGGTGGGTGAGGGGAGGAGGGGGAGGGAGGGGGGAGGGAGGGGGATAGCTGATAGAGGACTATCTGCTCTATTCGGATCTGGTGAGGGAGGAGTAGGGGTGGGGGTGAGGGGAGGGAGGGGGATAGCTGATAGAGGACTATCTGCTCTATTCGGATCTGGTGAGGGAGGAGTAGGGGTGGGGGTGAGGGGAGATTATGTGGGGGATGGGAGGAAGAGGAGAAGCAAGAAGACGAAGAGAAGGAGGAGGAAGAAGAAGAGAAGGAGAAGGAGGAGGAGGAGGAGAAGGTGGTGGTGATGGAGGAGGAGGAGGAGAAGGTGGTGGTGATGGAGGAGGTGGAGGAAGAATAAGAGGAAGAGGAGGAGGAGGAGGAGGAGGAAGAGGAAGAGGAGGAGGAGGAGGAGGAGGAGGAGGAGGAAGAGGAGGAGGAGCAAGAGCAGAAGAAGGAGAAGGAGGAGGAGGGAGATGGAGAAATAGATGGAGAAGGCGAGAGAATGGGGAAGGAGGAGGAAGAAGGGGGGAGGTAACAGGAGGGAGAAAACGAGGGCGAGCTGAAGGAAGAGAAGGAGAGAGAAAGGGAAGGAGGAGGAAGTAAAGGAGGAGGAGAAGGAGGAGGAAAAAGAAGAAAAAGAAGAGGAGGAGAAGGAGGAGGAAGAAGAGGAGGAAGAGGAGGAAGAGGAGGATGATGATGAGAGAGAAGGTGAGGGCAAAGGAGAAGGAAGAAGAGGAAAGAAATTGGGAAAGAGGAATTAGGAGAAGGAGGAGGGGGAGGGGGTGATGAAGAGGGGAAGACAAAGTAGGAAGAGAGGAAGGAACAGGAAGTGGTGGAGGAGGAGGAGGAGAAGGAGGAGGAGAAGGAGAAGGAGGAAGAAGAAGAAGAAGAAGAGGAAGAAGAGGAGGAGGAAGAAGAGGAAGAGGAGAAGGAATAGTAAGAAGAAGAAGAAGAAGAAACAGAGTAAAACGCGTAGTAAATTAGAAGTGTTAAAAATAGCCAAGGGGAGGGGGTAAGGGGGAAGAGGAGGTGTGTGGGGGGGTATTGGGGGGAAATGAAGGCTTAATTATAGAGGGGAAAGTTTGTTTATTGGGGTGAGGAAAAGATGGGAGTTTACGAAGTTTAATTAAGGGAAGGGAAGCTTAAATGCAGATATCTTTCAGATTTTTTTGTATATAATTATCTACTGATTTACTTTCTCTAGTGATCTATCTATCTATCAGTTTACGAATATCTTTATCTGTTGATTTAGTTATATCCTTATTTCTTCTGTGTAAAATAAGATATGAAAGATAAGCAAAAAATCCAGCGTATTCTTAAACAAAAAACTTATCATAATAACAAGGTGAAAATTAAGCAAACCTGAAAGTATGTAAATAAGCAAATTCAAAATGGAAAGCTAATCGGCGTTAGAAAACAACATTAATTAGAAAATTCCTAATCAGGTTGATTATCATCATAATTAAGACACGTGTCTGTTTATCCCGGCGTGGAAATTTGCATATTGTTATTAGGTCATTATTCTTCAGGACAACGATGCTTTTTTTGTCCCTTCTTTAGGATTAATGAATCTTTGATTATCCTTTGCATCGTTTCATCATTTGCAAAAATAGGTTAATGTGCAGTTTATGTTGACATTTAAGATGATGTATGAGGATTTTCATGTTGATATTCAAGTTGATATGTTAGGATTTTTGTATATATTGTAAGTAATATCTGATTCTGTATTTGTCTGTCTATATCTATCAGTGTCTATCCGTGTCGTTGTATTACTATCTGTTTATATCTATTATATCAGTCTTTTTGTTATATCTATCTCTCCCTGACTATCTCTACATCTATATCTATCCCAATCTATATTTCTATCTATCTATCTATCTAAAGAAATAGAATAATTGCGTACGATTTTTATCCCCCACAGGCACTAATACGGGCGGTGAGGACAGGCAATAAGGGCGAAGTCATGTCGGGATTAGCATGGGGAGGCGACCCTAACAGCAGGGACAGTCGTGGCTGGACACTCTTGCATCATGCTGTTTATAAGGTAGGAATTTTCTTCTTCTTTTTCATTCATATATTTATTCGTACTTTTATTTGTCTTTAAACTTTCGTTTTAACAAAATACACATTTTGTTGAAAAAAAAAGAATATGAATAGACAATGAATATAATCATGATAATCAAGATATAAGAACAAATAAAAATACTATCAAATTCAAAATCGAAGAATTCAATAAAATGAGTCTAATATTACCTCAAGGTTAAAGGGAAATTATTTATAGATTTATGTGAAATTTATTGCCCTGATTTAGACGCTTTTCCCATGTCACGTGGTCTAGGCTAATGATTAGACTAGGTTTGCCTCGTTAGAAAAACGTGTGTAATTGAATATTAATGGAGCATGAGTTGGTGATGAAATTTATGTGTGATACATGGTCGAATTAAGATCATGTCATGCTTGGTCATGGGATGAGCTAAGACTTCTAATTAGTGGATTTGTGTTGAGTAAAACGTGTATATTTAAAAAAAGAAAAAGAAAAGAAAAAAGAAAAGAATAAAAAAAAGAAAAAAAGAAAAGAAAGAAAGAGAGAAAGAAAAAAGAAAAGAAAGAAAAAAGAAAGAAAGAAAGAAAGAAGAAGAAAAAACAATTATAACATATATATGTATATATATATATATATATATATATATATATATATATATATATATATATATATATAAATTACCTCCGTTACAAATAGTGTGAAAGTTTTGGTGCTGTCGGAGTTGCATTTCTGTCTGTCTGTCTGTTTGTCTAGATTTAGATAGAAATATGTGCGTGTGTGTGGATGTATGTGTCTATACGTGTATTTTGCGTCTGAATGTGTCTGTGTATATATGTCTTCTTGTTTGCACGTATGTTGTGCATTTACACTAAACTTAAAAAAAAGTCCAGATTCATGTTTATGCATTTTGCTTTTGGACACGCGTATGTATATATCCATATGTAAATTCGTGCCAATCAGTGCCAGGGCTTTAGTATCTATGATAGAATGGAATGCATTAAAATGCGCGCTTTAAAAATGCATACAAGCAAATGGATTACCATCTAGAGCCTCTTTAAGCGCGGGGCCCAATTTTGGAGTAATTGGTCCAAAGGCTCAAAACCGGCCCTGGTGCCTCTATACTCATATAGACCCCAAATCTTTATTCATCTTTTTACTTCCGTTTTTTTTCTTTATTGCTCTACGATGGTTTTGATATGACAAAGTCTCCCCTTTCAATCCAGGGTGCACACGAGATCGCGCAGCTCCTCATAGAAAACGGAGCGAACGTGAACGCCTCAGACAGACACGACAGAACGCCCCTCCTCCTGGCCTGCTATCGGGGGAACCACCAGGTAAAGCGGATACTTTTGTCTCTCCTTTTCTTCCTTATTTCTTGGTTTTACGATTCCTCTTTATTCTACTCCGGTTCTTCTTCTTCTTCTTCTTCTTCTTCTCTCTTTATTTCCCGATTTGTAATTGTGTTTATATTTCGGGACATCTATCTATTTGTTTGTTATCTTTGCATCTACTTGCCTATACGTCTGTCAGTTTGTCCATTCGCCTATTCGTATGACTAGATCTGCTTACCCATCTATTTCCGTCTATCTATCTATCTGTCTATCTATCCAACCTTCCATTTCCTCCTATCTTTATTACTTTTCTTTTGTTATCTTTTCATGATGAACAAATAAAGTCTACGTAAATGACTGTAAATGATAACACTAATAACATTAATGAACACAATGAGGCTAATAAGAAAATTAATTATGTTGACAGTGATAGAAATGATAATGATGATGACGATGCTGTTAATACTAATAATGATAATAACAATAATGATAAATATAACGCTGATTAGCAATGATCATAATGATAACGGAATTATTTATGATATGACGGGCAATAATGACAATACTTGCAAATGATAAAGGTAAGGATAACACTAATATTGATAATAAGGATGGTAATGATATGTATAATAGTTTATCATAACACTAATAACAACAATAATAGTAAGAGCAATTGCAGGAGAACTGATAATTGATACAGCTAAAGTTAATGATAAATATCATAATAATAATAGCCATGATAAAGATATGTAGTTGATTTACAATAATGTTATTAATGACAATAATGGAACTGGTACTTCTACTGCTTTTAACAACAACAACAACAATGATGATATCGATAATGAGGATGATGATTCTAATAATGATAATAATGATAACAATGACAATGAGAATCATAATGTTGACAATGATGATAATAACAATGATAATGGCAATGATACCAGTAATGATAATGCTGATTATAATAAAAAGGATAATAATGAAAATAATAATGATAATAATAATAAGAAGAATAACAATTATAATAAGAGTGGTAACAATAACATTAATATGAGGATGGTCATGACAATGATCATGGTAATGATGATAATAATGTTAATGATAATGATGTTAATTAAATGATGATGATAATGGTGATAATGATGACAATGATAATGATAATGATAGTGATAATGATAATGATACTGAAACTGGTAATGACAATAACAATAACAATGATAATGATAATAATAGTTACAATAATGATAATAATAGCAGCAACAACGATATTGATAATAATACTAATAACAACAATAACCATAATGGTAATGATAATGATTATAACAATAAAAAAATAATGATAATAATAATAATGATATTACTAGTAATGCTACAGATAATGATAATATTAATGGTGAAGATAATAATTATGTTAATAGCAGTAATAATGATGATAATAACAGTGATAATTATAATGATAATGATAATAACAATAGTAATGATAATAATGATAATGTTAATAATAATCACACTAATAATACAATTAATGATAATTATAATCACAATAAAAAAAATAATAATGATGATAATAAGGATGATAATGGTGATAATAACGGTGATGATAATAACAACAATAGTAATGATAGTGGGAGTGATAACAATAATGATAATACTGATAGTACTAGTGTTAGTAGTACTTCTACTGCTTCTAATAATAACAATAAGAATAACGATAATAATGATGGTAATACTGATAATAGCAATAG
Source organism: Penaeus japonicus (assembly GCA_017312705.2). NCBI lineage: Eukaryota > Metazoa > Arthropoda > Malacostraca > Decapoda > Penaeidae > Penaeus > Penaeus japonicus. The sequence continues at coordinate 78,682 of BOPN01003438.1, read as the reverse complement.
TAATAGTAATGATAATGATAATAATAGTAATGGTAATAATAATGATAATGATAGTAACAAAGATAATAATAATAATAAGGATAATAATAACGAATGATAATGTAATAGTGATGATAACAGTTGATAATAACAGCGATGATAATAATAGTGATGATGATAATAATAATGATAATAGTGATAATAATGATAATAATGATAGCAATAATGATAATAATAATAATAATAATATTAATAATAATAATAATGATAATAAAGATAATAATAACAACAATAATAATACTGATAATGATAATAATAATGATAATAATGATAATAATAATAATAATAATAATAATAATAATAATAAAAATAATGATAATAAAGATAATAATAACAACAATAATAATACTGATAATGATAATAATAATGATAATAATGATAATAATAATAATAATGATAATAATAATAATGATAATGATAATAATTATAATAATAATAATAATGATAATAATAATGATAATAATAATAACAATGATAATGACAATAATGATAACAATAATGATAATGATAATAATAATATCAATAATGATAATAATAATAATAATAATAATAATAATGATGATAATAATAATAATAATAATAATAATAATAATAATGATAACGATAATAATGATAATCATGATGATAATCATGATAATAATTATAATGATAATACTAATGATAACAAGTACAATGGTGATTACAACCATAATGATAATAATAGCAACAATGATACTGATAACAGTAATAACATTAATGATGATAATAACAATATTGAGTAACAGTAATAGTAATAATTTTAATAACAAGGATAACGATAATGATGATGATAATAATGATCATGATGATAATAGAAATAGTAATGATAATGATAATAATAATGATAACAATTATGGCAATAAAAAGATAGTAATAATAGTAAATACTGATGATAATAATAATAACGATGATGATCATAATTATAATAATGATAATGACGATAATGATAGTAATACTACTATTATTAGTAATGATACTGATAGCATTGATGAGGTTGATAATAGTACAGTGCGCCGGCCTCACATCCCCGTGGTCTTCATATCGA
>BOPN01003438.1:65080-72580 GCA_017312705.2 Penaeus japonicus | reverse complement strand
ATTGCACTGCAGACAAGACCCTCACTCTAGGACTCATAAGTCTTGTCTTCACGTCTAGTTTTCTCCCAAATCTACAAGCTCTAGTTTCTGAATGCATGTGTACTAATTTAGGGTGCAAATATGACTGAGGACGCCAGCTCGAAGAGAGAGGAAGTGGGACAAGAGGAAGAGGAAGAGGAGGAAGATGAAGAGGAAGAAGAGGATGAGGATGAGGATGATGATGATGAAGATGCTGAGGAAGAAGAAGAAGAGGAAGAAGAGGAAGAGGAAGAAGACGAAGACGAAGATGCTTATTGGAAAATGTCGAATGCCTATGTGGTTCTCACTGCCGACGAGGTGTTCAAAGAGGAGGAGAGGGCTTGGCTCAAGGAGTTCGAAGAAAAGCCGAAGGTGATCTCCGCCAAAGAGCTCATGGAAGAGGAAAACAATGCCTTCTGGGAGGAGTGGAAGGAAAACGCCAAAGCTGTCGCCGCGAAGGAAGTTTTCAAGGAGAAAGAGAAGGAGGAGGATAATGAGGAAGAAGAAGAAGAGGAAGATGAGGAAGAAGAAGAAGAAGAAGAAGAGGATGAAGAGGATGAGGAGGAAGAAGAAGAAGAGGAGGAAGAAGGACCTAAGACAAGTGGTGGTATATCGGTGAAAGAATGGGCGAGGGAAGACGAGTGCTGGTGGAGAGACGCGCTAGAAAACATCGAGAAACCCGTTCCAGCCAAAGAATTCTTCAAGGACGAAAACAAAGCGTGGTGGGAGGAGGAGGAGAAGCCCCAGGTCATTTCCGCCAAGGACTTCTTCAAGGACGAGAGGCCTTGGTGGGAGGCGCAGGAGGAGGAGAAATCCAAAGTGATTTCAGCCAAAGAATTTTTCAAGGACGAGTTCCGGCCCTGGTGGGAGGTGGAGGCTGAGCAGAAGAAGAAGAGCATTTCCGCCAAAGAGTTCTTCAAGGAGGACGACCGACCGTGGTGGGAGGAGGCGACGGCCGCCGAGGACGAGACTCGACCCTCGGGGATGGTGGCGGCATTAAAAAAAAGCTCGGAGGCTGCGTCATCTGCTGAGGGAGACGCCGAGAGCGACGAGGAGAGCGGAGACGAGAGCGAAGAGGAGGAGAGCCTCGAGTTCGAGTCCTACGAGGAGTCCACGAGAACCGAGGACTATGAGGATGCCACCGAGAGCATGATGAGCGACTCCAGTACCATGTACAGCGCCAGCGAAGGTGAGCGTCTTCAGGCCAACATCGTCTTCAAGGAGAAGCCCTGGTGGGAGACAGGGGAAGGGGGCGAGCACGGGTCGCCAGACCGACAGGTGCCAGACGACGTGAGTGAAGTGAGCGAGGCCACCGAGACCCTGGACATGGACGGCAGCGAGATCAGTGAGATGACGACGGAGGTGTCGCAGGGGTCCGTTGGGGAGCCGGACACCTCAGCCAAGTTCATGCGAAGGGAGAGGGGCGTCATGAGGACGCTGAGAGCCAAGGGAGAGGCGTTAAATGATGAAGAAGAGGAAGAGGAAGATGAAGAGGATGATCCTGAAAATGAGGAGGAAGAAGAAGAGGAAGAAGAGCAGGAAAAGGAAGAGGTACCATCTATCGAGAGAAAGTATACTGCAAATGAGATGAATCAAGACGAAGAGGAAGAAGAGTGTGAGAGTGAAAGCGAGGAATTAAAGAGTGAAGATGAAATCGAAGACATACCTGACGAGGAACTCGAAGAAACAGATCTCAAACTGGAGGAATTAGATGAGGAAATCGAGACAAGTGAAAAGACTGAAGATGTTCCAGAACAATCTCAAAGCACAGACATTGCCGAGGAAGCGAAACCTACCAAAGACCAAGAAGAACTGAACCAAGTGCACCAAGAACCTGTAAGTGAACCCGTAGCGAAATCAGAGGAAAAAGAAACGCCAATTATCGAGAAAGTTGAGACATCGATTACAATCTCGAGAGGTCGATCTATCTCGCCGGAAAGAACACCTGGAATAAAGTCGGAAACGGTGAGTAAACCGGACGAAATTGATTTGAAGGAGAATACCAATAACATAGACATAGAGATCACTAATCCAGAGAGTTTAACAGAACATTTACTTAGTGTTCAACAGATCGAGGGAAGTTTACAGAAGTCCGATTCTCAGACGAGTGGCTACGACTCGAGTTTATCTCTGTCAGAGAGTAAGGCTCGAGATCTTTCCAGAGACTCTGGGTGTGACATATCTGTCGGGGATGCTGAGAAAGCTGTAGATAAGGAATCCAAGAAGGAATCAGAGAAAGAGTCTAGAATACCGGCTGATAAGGACATTCCTGTCGAAGCGTCAGAAACTATTGAAATTATCCCAGAAGAAAATATCGAGCAGATGGAAGGGAATGTGACAGTCCAGTCTACTATAGGAAACAAAATCATAATACAGCTCAAACTGGAAAGTGATGTATCCCCAGACAACAAAACTGGAGGTGCCAGTGCCAAAGCTAGTGAACAAGAACAACAACAAGAACTTAGCAAAAAGAAACTAGAGAAATGCGAAGACCAGAAATCATACGCGGCCGTAGTGAAAGACAGCACTGCTAAACCGCCTATTCAGAAGAACGTAGCAAGTGAGACATCCAGTGAGAACAAAGATCTCGATTCGTTGGAAGGCGATGTGGATCAAAGTGTGGCCAAAGAAAATGTAGACAAAGTCGTAGTGAATAAGATGGATGCATGTTTAGCGAAGGTAGATGCAAGTTTAGCCTGGGTAGATGCTAGACTGACAAGAGATGGCCACAAAACCTCCACTGAAAATCTACCACAGAAAGATCTTGATAAAGAAAAGGTCACCTATGCAGGCATTGTGAAGAGCGGAGCTAAAATCAATATCCCACAATTGATAGACAAGAAAACGAAACAGCCCACCTCGTCTGACAAAAAAGGACAGCCACAAAGCAAAGCAAAATCTGGAGATAGTCTAGTTGTCTTGAAAGTACAAGCACATGTCCCAGAAGAACATGCAAAGGAACTGGAGAACACCAAGGATACAAGTGAATCGACCGAAACTGCCTCGAGTGAACAAAAGAACACCGAATCTTCTGAGATTGTAAGCAATACTAGTTCACCTCCCGCACCTCCTTCGTCTCAACTAAAAGAAACACAAGAAGCACTAAGCAGAGGTATTAAATTGGCAAATGAGCAGAAATCCCCGACTTCACCTCCGAAGGATTCTCAAGATACACCCCAAGATTCAAAGTCTAAAGGCAAAGATACAGCAACACCAACGAAGTCCCTCCCACCCCATGTCCCTGAACAAAAGAGCAGGTTTCATTCCCTTTGACACGTTCTCGGTCGCTCGGGTAGGTTCCGTCTCCGGAGTGGGTTTCGGCGTTCCGCTCAGTCTGGTTGCTGCTCCCTTCCGTTTGAAGCCGCGGAGGAAGAGACGGCAAAAGAAATTCCAAAGACCAGGAAACAAGAACCAGCTGTTTCTGAGAATGTTCCTAGGAAGCGCGAAAGGAGAACAGAGGAAGAAAGTGCAAGACAGAAGAGTCCTTCATCGGAGAAGACAGAACAAAAATCTAGTCCAGAGAAAAGACCTGTCTGTGATTCTCCTGCATCGCATGAAGTGCGACGAAGGAGGAGAGAAGAAAGCAGAACAGACGAGGAAAAGGAGAAACAGCAGAAATCCAGTCCAGCAAATGTATCAGATGGTAAGACGTCTCCTACATCACAGGGCGAGGTCAGACGGAGGAGAAGATCAGAAAGCAGACAAGAAAATGAAACACAGCAGAGGTCTAGTCAAGCAGCCACAAATGTACCTGAAGGTTCTACTAGGAAACAGGAGGTACGCAGGAGATCAGAGAGCAGAAGCGAAGACAAACCGCCACAACAGATGCAGAGTCAGACAACCGCCGGTGGTCGAAGGCCAGAAAGCAAAACAGAAGACTTACCTAGTCCAACAGACATAAATCTGACGGAAGACTCCTTCAAAACACACGAAGTTCGGCGTCGGAGAAGAACGGAAGCACAAGACGAATCCGCAAAGAAGTCCTCTTTGCCGAGCGCTGAAGGAGGGATCAACTTCATCGACGACCCCCCAACGCCGTGCGTGGTCAGACGACGCAGGCCAGAGACCCCGACTTCGGACTCCTCCAAGGAGAACAAAGTGGGAGACCAAGAGTCCCAAGACGTGCCTTCAAGACGGGGGAGTGACGAGGGCAAGAAGCGTGAGAACTCCACAGAGAGGTCCTCCCCCGAGCTCGAAAGTGCTCTCCCAGGTCTTGCTTCCAGTAAGACGCTCTGGAGATGTAGCACTTATGAGACAATGAGCCTCAGTGACTACGACAACCTCGCCTTCATGATCCGAAAGTCCCGCAGCGCCCCGGCGTGCCCGGATCGGAGGCGGAGGAGGAAGAAGCAAGACCTTTCGGGGAGCATCGAGTCTCTGGACCAAGCCAAAGAGCAGACTCCGGCAACAGAGAGTCCGACTGGAGTCTCCCCTCAAAGTGAGTCCCAGCAGACCGACGAGTCTCACAGGAAACGGGACGAGAGATCCCCTGGTTCACCACCCAAACAGAACACCGAAACATTCACAACAAAAACAAAAACAGGAACTACACCCACAGCCCCCACACCCCCACCCCCGACGCCCACACGAGACGACCCCCAAAGGAGGTCGTCGAGCCGCACACAGCCCACCCCACACGAGTCTCCTCCTTGCAAAGCCGACGTACCTGAAGTCCCTTCGCCGAGACAGTCGCCAGAGCCCTCCAAGGTAGTAAGGTCTCGTAGTGTCACTAACAGTAGCCGAAGGAGCCGTGACCGGGACTCACCAGTCGCTCCGCATCGAACTAGAGACCAAACATTGCCAAAACAGTCTGTAGATACTCAAGTTGCTGACCATAGAGCAGAGCAGATTTCTTCATCTTCCACTAACGCAGTTCAAAGGTCAACTAACACCGCTTTGTTATATGATCCAGATAACAAAGAACGCCGTAAAATAGACTCACCAGCAACTCAAGCTAGGCCAAGCCAAGTGCCGCCGGTCCAACAAGGCTCCGGGAGGGCCAAGGATGCCAAGACCCAGAGTGAGAAGCCTAGAGAGGTAAGCCATGACTGGAGCAACGTTTTCACACTTACATCCGCTGTTCTGCTGCTTCAAAATCTTGCTTTCATATATTTCATCCTGATTCCCTTCCTCAAACTGGTAGCTTCACTTTTATACTCCCAGTGAACTTCCATGTCTTTGAACAACGAAAAAAAAAAAAAAAAAAAAAAGAGGGGAAAAGTACAACCCTAGAAAAAACCAACACACATTACCCATCTGTTATATCAAAGCACGTCTGAGACATATATCCAATCAAAACTAAAGAAATTTCATTCAAAAGTGAAATATGTATTTTTAGTTTTTTGGGGGTAGATCTGACGAGGGTATTTCGCTGTTTCTCGTTGCAGTTGTCTTCTTCGCTGGCTGGGAACACTGACCCCGTGAGAAAATCCTCCTCCTGCAGTTTGAGTTGAAGCGGTGCCTTAAAATTGGTCATTTCAAAGCTATTATTATTATTAAAAAAAAAACGATTTTCTTTGTTAATCTTCTTATGTTCACTGTAATATAAATCGTTGTAGAAATACCCTCTGCACGTAGAGCTAGATTTTCAAATTTTGTTTTTGTTTTTATTTGTTCTGTTGATAGGTGCCACGTATGCAAAGTGATTTTTAAAAAGATAAAGCTGATTTAGGTTTTATATTCATTTTTGTGGGGTGACGACACATTTTTTTCTTAAAGACCATAGCGTTTGTGTACATCTACCCCGAAAAAAGATGAAAAGAATATATTTCATTTTTTTCCGATATTTTTGACTGGCATTTTTATAGCCACATGTTGTCTTTTTCGTGATATATGGACATACGTCAAAAAATGTTTTTTATGATAAGAGACAGATCACAAAGCCTAATTTTGAAAAGGGATTTAAAATACTGGACCCAAAACCTGATGCTTGTGCAAGAAGAATTCAACAAACTGACTAAAAAATATATATAAAAAAGATACTCAGAGAAATTTCATTCCATCTTTAGAATGCTCTTAACTCCTACTTCCTCTCACTTCCCCTCTACGCGTCCGTTGCCATGACAACCAGTATCAGCAAGGACCTCGACGCCATGTGACGCCCGACAGCTTTTGTAGTTTGTGAAATAATACTTGAAATGACGTTGACCTTAAGTACATAGGGAAAGAAGAAACAAAAGTCAACAGATCCCTTGCTTTAAAGCACCGACTTTGAGACCTATGCTTTGGGAATTAGAAATATGCAAAGCCACTCCAAGTGAGGATATTGTTCTCCTGGTCCATCTGGCTTTACATGCATATGTTCATGTTTATGTATTATACATATATACTCAAATATATGCATATTCTTTAGAAATGCAGAAGAAACTGGAGATTCTTTTATTATGCATATATTTCTTTCGTTCTTTACTTTTTTCTCCTTTGACACTTTACTTACATTTTTTAAAATAGAAAACATGTTCATGGTTTTAAAGATTATTAAATATTTCAAGTGTATCAACACCAAATAATTCATATGCTTTTACTTATTGCATCCATTCTTATTGCTATTGATATTAGCATTATCATTTTCCATCGCAAATGGCGTACCCCCCCCCCCCCACCCCCCGTTTAATAGATAAATGAAAAAAAAAGTATTTAACAAATGCCGTTCTTTTTCTCATGTTTACTTTCCTTTATTCTTTTGTACATGTCACCTTATAAGAATCAAAGGCCAATCATTTATCAACGACTGTTTTTACTATAGACTGTTGGCTTACTTTTTTTACATACGGTTTTGAGAAGCGAACATGTGACTTCGAAAGACAAAATTCCTTTTCTCCTTCTTCCTTCCCTTCTTCCCCTCTTCCTTCCCCCTTTTCCTAATCGTATTTTTTCCTATAAACCTATATTCGCGATCTCCCTCACCCTTTGTGAATAAAATGTGTAGAGACTTGGATGTATATATTTGTCTTTTCTTCTTTGCAAATACAGTCCGTTCTTTGTTCAAGAAGTTTGACCATTCGTGAAAAGGAAAATGGTCAGAATAAATACTTACTTATTATATCCTTCACTAAAAGGAGGATATTGAATTGATACTGACATTGCATCTAGAAAATTATACATATAACTAAGCGATTTTTTTTTCTCTCATCCCTTCTTCAAGAAACAGGTACTTTACGTTAGTTCTTTGTAAAACAGTTTATGTTTAGGAGAAATTATTGATAATTGATCTACTTTCCTCGCTTTGGTGAAAGGAAAGAAGAATCTGTCACAAAGGGTTGTCTTGTGATACGGTAAAGCGGTGCCTTTTTTCCTTGATACATGGAATAAAGTTATTTGTAGGAGATCTGGTTGTTTCGTTTCCCTTTCATTATCCTGGTTAAAAGAAGAAGAAAAAATGAACATACGCGTACACATGCACACACACACACACACACACACACACACACACACACACACACACACACACACACACACACACACACACACACACACACACAC
>BOPN01003438.1:55000-59668 GCA_017312705.2 Penaeus japonicus | reverse complement strand
ATTATATACATATATATGTATATATGTATATATATGACAGATAGATATAGATAGAAATATATATATAGATAGATATAGATAGATAGATATAGACAGATAGATATAGATATCTAGATATAGATATCTAGATAGATATAGATATATAGATAAATATAGATAAATATAGATAAATATAGATAAATATAGATAAATATAGATAGATAGATAAATATAAATAGATAGATAGTGATAGATAGAGATAGATCGATATAGATAGATCGATATAGATAGATAGGTATATATATATAAAGAGATAGATAGATAGATAGATATAGATAGATAGATATATAGAGATATAGATGGAATATAAAGATATAGAGATAGATATAGCCAGATATAGATAAATAGATATAGATAGACAGATAAATATAGATATAAGATAAATATAGGTAGATATAGATATAAGATAGATATAGGTAGATATAGATAGACGTGAGATTGCAATGAACAAAATAACAGCAACAAGAACAACAACAGTGACAGTAAGTGCAATAACATCAGCACCAGGAATAATGTTAACGACATTAACAAAAAATAATAATAATAACAGCGATAACATTAATACGAACGCAACAATAGCAAAACCAACAATAACTACAACGACATCAAACAACAACAACAACAACAAAACAACAACAACAGCAAACACCGACAGCAAGTACACGTACGACAACAACAACAATAACAACGGCAAAAAAACAATAACAACAACGACAACAACAATAACAACACTAACGATCTGTCTCTATCGACAGAATGGTTGAGAAAAAGATGTCGAAATGCGCCTTACTGGTTCCCTGGTGCGGAGGCAGCGGGAAGACAGTGCAATAATGGTCTCGGAAGAAAAAGCGTACATCTCTAACGGTCTTTTGAAATGTTTGATCTATTTATCTATCGTGTATGGATGTACGTGTGTGTGTGTGTGTGTGTGTGTGTGTGAAAAACAAGACTTAAGAGTATGTGTGATTGTAGCGTGTGTGTGGGAGTAGTATTGTGTGTGTGAGTTTGTGCCTATTTGTGTGTATCCATTGAGTACATGTGCGTGCGTATATGGATGTAGGTTTTCATGTTTATATGGATCTCTTATCTCATTTTGAAACCACGTTATCAAAATCCACAGCCATGTAAATAAAACCTCATAGTAAGCCTACAAAGCCACAAGCAAACCCAAAACAAACAGCCGCATCCGATACATTAAACCACACAACACCACATGCTCGAAAATAGCCCCAAACATATCCTCCACAACAACAGAATCACACTAAGGGCGAGACTCACACTCACCGTCTCTCGCCCTCCACCGCCTTCTCTGTACCGCCTACGCCCTCCATGTACCTCCCCCGCGTTAATAAGTTCCCCAGGGGATCAAAAGTCTCCAACCGCCATCTCCTTCGCCCACCTAAGCCAGGTCTGTTCCTCACCCTGAGACCAGGCCAGTGGAACGTCATTTGTCTCTTGCCTCACTCAAAGATCCACCAGCCCACACCTGCCCTCCACTTCTCCACTAGTCAGTCCTCCCGACCTCCCCTCCACCCTGTACCTAATCATCATGCGATCACACCTACATGAGTATTTCCTGCATTCCTCCCACTCGTGTCCATGACCCTGATATAAGGAATGACCTTACATGATTCATGCACTCTCCACCTTTACGTTAGAGGTGGAGAGTGCCAGTGACCTGCCCACTTCCCTCCACTTATTCCGTGCAATCTCTTGCTCTAACTGCTCGTTCCACTTTCATCTCAGTTGGCATACCTGAGATTTTCCGCTCCTCTCGGCTCACGTATCCTGAAAAAGAAAATGAGAGAAGAAAATGAGCAACAAGAAGCTAACCTCTGTCACCTTCGGTCACCTTCACTTCCTCTCGGTATCGGAAGGCCAATCAGATGCAGCGTTTCGATCTCCTTGGAAAGGCCTTTCTCTCCCGTATAACTGGGACGCTTTTGAGACTGCGTTAAATTTATCTATATATCAGTATATCAAAATGCATACATACATATATATATATATATATATATGTATATATGTATATATATGACAGATAGATATAGATAGAAAATATATAGATAGATATAGATAGATAGATATAGACAGATAGATATAGATATATAGATATAGATATCTAGATAGATATAGATATATAGATAAATATAGATAAATATAGATAAATATAGATAGATAGATAAATATAAATAGATAGATAGAGATAGATAGAGATAGATCGATATAGATAGATCGATATAGATAGATAGGTACATATATATAAAGAGATAGATAGATAGATAGATATAGATAGATAGATATATAGAGATATAGATGAAATATAAAGATATAGAGATAGATATAGCCAGATATAGATAAATAGATATAGATAGACAGATAGATATAGATATAAGATAGATATAGGTAGATATAGATATAGATAGACAAATAGATATAGATATAAGATAGATATAGGTAGATATAGATAGGCGTGAGATTGCAATGAACAAAATAACAGCAACAAGAACAACAACAGTGACAGTAACTGCAATAACATCAGCACCAGGAATAATGTTAACGACATTAAAAAAAAAAAAATAAATAACAACAACAGCGACAACATGAACACGAACGTAACAATAGCAAAACCAACAATAACAACAACGAGATCAAACAACAACAACAACAGAACACCAACAGCAAGAACACAAACAACAACAACAACAGCAAACACCGACAGCAAGAACACGTACGACAACAACAATAACAACGGCAAAAAAGCAATAACAACAACGACAACAACATTAACAACACTAACGATCTGACTCTATCGACAGAATGGTTGAGAAAAAGATGTCGAAATGCGCCTTACTGGTTCCCTGGTGCGGAGGCAGCGGGAAGACAGTGCAATAATTGTCTCGGAAGAAAAAGTGTACATCTCTAACGGTCTTTTGAAATGTTTGATCTATTTATCTATCGTGTATGGATGTACGTGTGTGTGTGTGTGTGTGTGTGTGTGTGTGTGTGTGTGTGTGTGTGTGTGAAAAACAAGACTTAAGAGTATGTGTGATTGTAGTGTGTGTGTGGGAGTAGTATTGTGTGTGTTAGTTTGTGCCTATTTGTGTGTATCCATTGAGTACATGTACGTGCGTATATGGATGTAGGTTTTCATGTTTATATGGATCTCTTATCTCATTTTGAAACCACGTTCTCAAAATTCACAGCCATGTAAATAAAACCTCATAGTAAGCCTACAAAGCCACAAGCAAACCCAAAACAAACAGCCGCATACGATACATAAAACCACCTAACACCACATGCTCGAAAATAGACCCAAACATATCCTCCACAACAACAGAATCACACTAAGGGCGAGACTCACACTCACCGTCTCTCGCCCTCCACCGCCTTCTCTGTACCGCCTACGCCCTCCATGTACCTCCCCCGCGTTAATAAGTTCCCCAGGGGATCAAAAGTCTCCAACCGCCATCTCCTTCGCCCACCTAAGCCAGGTCTGTTCCTCACCCTGAGACCAGGCCAGTGGAACGTCATTTGTCTCTTGCCTCACTCAAAGATCCACCAGCCCACACCTGCCCTCCACTTCTCCACTAGCCAGTCCTCCCGACCTCCCTTCCGCCCTGTACCTCATCATCATGTGATCACACCTACATGAGTATTTTCTGCATTCTTCCCACTCGTGTCCATGACCCTGATATAAGGAATGACCTTACATGATTCATGCACTCTCCACCTTTACGTTAGAAGTGGAGAGTGCCAGTGACCTGCCCACTTCCCTCCACTTTATTCCGTGCAATTCTGCTCTACTGCTCGTTCACTTTCATCCTCAGTTGGCATACCTGAGATTTTCCGCTCCTCTCGGTCAATGTATCCGAAAGAAAATGAGAGAAGAAAATGAGCAACAAGAAGCTAACCTCTGTCACCTTCGGTCACCTTCACTTCCTCTCGGTATCGGAAGGCCAATCAGATGCAGCGTTTCGATCTCATATATATATATATATATATATATATATATATATATATATATATATATATATATATATATATATATATATATATATATACATGTATGTATATACATATATATATATATATATATATATATATATATATATATATATATATATATATGTATGTATATATATACATATATATATATATATATACATACATACGTATATATATATATACGTATATATATATATAATATATATATAATATATATATATATATATATATATATATATAATATATATATATATATATATATATATATATATATATATATATATTAATATATATATATATACACACACACACACACACACACACACACACACACACACACACACACACATATATATATATATATATATATATATATATATGTGTGTGTGTGTGTGTGTGTGTGTGTGTGTGTGTGTGTGTGTGTGTGTGTGTGTGTGTGTGTTGTGTGTGTGTGGATGTGTCTGTATGTGTGTGTGTGTGTGTGAGTGTGTGCGTGTTTGTGTGAGTGTGAGTGTGTATGTGTGTGAATATATACACTGTACCTCATATTTTCTTTCTTTTTATCTCTCTCCCTCTACATTATTTCTTTCTAAATAATTCTCTCCCCCTTCTCATGTTTTT
>BOPN01003438.1:45000-47500 GCA_017312705.2 Penaeus japonicus | reverse complement strand
CCCCCCCCCCCCTCCCCCTCCCCCTCCCCCCCCCCCCCCCCCCCTCCCCCTCCCCCTCCCCCTCACCACCCTACATAAATTTAGCTTCACAGCTGAGTGCAGTTTCGACTGTTCCGCGAATCACTGGTGCTCAAAGTGAAACAACAATAGACTACATGCTCATATGATAAACACAAAATTCACCAGAAGATTCAGAGAAAATACGACATCCGTAGATCTTATTTCATGTTAGAAATAGGAACTTCATTTGAGAATTAGTGAATGAAACACAAGAGAAAGGATAATATGAATTGCTACGACTCTTCGAAACAAAGGATTCGGAACGCCAGGGGATGAAATGGAACACCACAACAGAACCCTTCAAGAGAGTAAAGATAATTGCCTTTCGAAATTGAACGGATTGCATACAGATTGAAGAAGACTTTGGTTCATCATCGTCATCGTCATCAGAATAGCAGCTCCTTCAGGCATGCAAGCGACGAAGATATCAAGAAAGCAAGGAGAGAAGAGAGACACAAAAGATGAAGTGAACAACGGTATGTGAGACTGAGGGCGAGATAATCGAGACGCCTTAATTACATCTCTTGCGTTATGAGGTTATCCAGTTTCTTATCTATATCTACAAGGGAAGTTGGTTAGAGACACGATAAGACCGGGGTTTAAGATAACAAAACAAAAACGGAAATAATTGCATTACCTGCCCACGTTTAAGCACAACTTAGATTCCGAATTACATTAATGGTTTGCTGTTGCAGAGCAGGACGTGAGGCCAAAGGGAAGAATAAATAAATCATCTCATGGCAGAGCGTAAAAAAACAGCTCAGCGTTATTGCAAGACCAGACACGGGTGCGAGTAATGTGAAGGTTTTGAATATGCAAATAAATATATTTCTTTAGACATTAGCGTCCTGGCTTTTTTATTTATTTTATTTTTATTTTTTTCTAAGGATTACTGAAAATATTGCATCATTTAAGTAACGTCTCCAGGTGAGAAACTAGGAATAGAGGAAAACCAGGAGAAATGTGTAGATTGCCGAGCTTAAAGGAAAATTAATCAAAATGTGGATATTCCCCCTTGTTGAAATCAATCCAATTGATGTTGAAGCTTCACGAGTACATCGATGTTGCAGAAGGTCACTCTTTAGGACTTTGCAAGAATGCTGTGGGATGGACGTAAGACTTTAAGATGCTGGATGTTTTGATAGTTTGGTCGAGATCTGCCGGGGTAATATTAGATATAGTAGCAGCAGCAGCAAGGATGATGATCGCAACAGAGCAATAGTAATAATGACATTGATAGTAATAATGATAAAGCAGATTACGATGATACTGTCATTATTACTAATATGCTATTATTATTATCATCATCATCATCATTATCTGTTATTATTATTATTATTATTATTATCATTATTACTATTATTATTATTATTATCATCATCATTATTATTGTTATTATCAATATTGTTATTATTTTTTGTTACATAATTAGCATTATCATTGATGATGATAATAATGATGATGTTGATAATAATCATCATAATTATGACAATAATAATCATAGCAATAACAATAACAGCAATACTGATAATACCAATAACAAGGGAAGCGCCTCGATTCTTATTACAGACCAACAAACTAAGTATATATCAAGATTTTTATGTCGTTGTATATCTTAAGATTAAAGGAATCCGTGTTGCTCTTGCACCGAGATTCTTATTATGCAACATTGCACCGATAGACTCAAAGGGATGTCAGAAGTAATGGGAGATCTAGATGCTGTGTTAAATATATTACGATTTCTTGATTACGATTGCAACAAAATTTTGCGTGGGGCTTTTGGGGATTATGCAATGCCATTGATATTGTTTTTTCTTCTGAATTTGGTGAGTGTAAAATTTTAGCCAATATTATTCTTAATTTGTAGTGTGTGTGTTTGTTTGCTTTTCGTTTGTTTATGTATGTGTGTTTAACCTTAATTAGTGTAAACGATTTACAAAGTCAGTAATTGCCTTGTGATGAAATAACGTTACGTAAAATAGCTTACTGGATTATCTAAATCTCAAAGCTATGTTATGAATAATATCTATCTATTTTTCAAATGTTATTATCAACATATTTATCTATGACGTTCTTAATCAAAGAATATTTAGATTTCAAAGGAGAAAAAAATGTTTGTGTCTGCATTCTCCTGTGTAGGGCGTGGCGTGATTCAAAAGATGGCACATTAACAAACGACAAAGCAAGGAGAGGGGGAGGGGGAGGGGGGGTCATTGTTGATATGGTCTCTCTCTGTCTTCTTGGCTTGCTGAATATAGAAGGTATTCTTGAAAAAAAAAAAATGTGTTTACATAGCTCGACATGTAGGCAGTCTGCGTTTACATTAACTTCCCGACGTAGTCCACAAATAGAAAAAAAAGAAAAAAAAGAGAGCACACGCACACACACACACACACACACACACACACACAAACCCACTCACACAAATACAAATACATGT
>BOPN01003438.1:30000-35000 GCA_017312705.2 Penaeus japonicus | reverse complement strand
AGCAAAAACGCACTAGAAGTTTTCTAACAAATTAAAGAAGTTTGAAGTCACAACACGCTGGAGCAGACGCGAGGATAATGCTGAGAAATATATATTATATATATACTTCATAATGATGAGGCTATGATGGCAAAATCTGAAACGGTCGTGATAGGGAAAAAAAAAAAAACACGGAGAAAAATTTAGGAAAGGAAGAAAAATGTACAACTATAGATGAATTCAACAGAAAACGGAATCAGAGAGGCTTATAGTAGTGAAGTAATAGAAATAGTAATAGTAATGATAATACTTATGATGATAATAAAAGCGATGAGAATAATGATTATGAAATGAAGTCAACGAGAATTATAATGATAACAATAGTAATAAAGATGATAAAATGATGATGATTATAATGTTAATGATGATCATATCAATGATAATTATAATGAAACTATAATAATAATAACAATAATATTGTGATAATTAATCATAATGAAAATCATAATAACAATAACAATAATAATTATCGTAATATTAAATATAATAATTATGATAGTAATGATGATGATAATAACAATGATGATAGTGATGATAATGATAATAATAATGATGATAATGATAATGATAATAATATGATAATAATAATGATAATTACGATTATGATAATGGTGATAATAATAATGATAATGATAATAATAATAGTAATAATTCTGATTATGATAATGATAATAATAATAATAATAATAATAATAATAATAATAATAATGATAATAATAATGGTAATAATGATAATACTGATGATGATGATAATGATAATAACAATAATAATAATAATAATGATAATGATGATAATAAAGATAATAATGGTAGTAATCATAATGATAAGGATAGCAATAAGAGTAATAATAGTGATGACAATAATAATGATAATAACAATAATAATAATAATAATGATAATAACAATAATAATGATAATGATGATAATAAAAATGACAATGATAATAAAAATGATAGTATTCATAACAATGAAAATAATAATAATAGTAATAATAATAATGATAATAATAGTGATGATACTGATAATGATAATAATAGTGATGATACTGATAATGATAATAACAACAATTATGATAACAACAATCATAATAATAAAGATGATACTACGTGATAAAAATGATGATGATAACAATAATAACAACACCAATACTGATGATAACAAAATAATTTCCATGTGTGTGTTAACGCGTGTGCTGGCGCCATTACCGCACAAGTCAGTCAAAATATGATTTATATCCTTCTTACGCAAGAGCCAAATGTTTACAAAAATAGACTACAAGCCCCTCTTTCGTGATAGCAGTTCCCTTCTCTCTGCATTTTCTCCTGTGTTTCGTATTTGATTTGTTTAAACAAAAGTAAACAGGAGTTATCAACCTGTAGTTAGTTAGTTATATATGTCTGTTTGGGTCTCAGTGTTTGTATTCATGTATTTGTATTCAAATACGTTTATAAACTATTTATATTAGTTCGGGTTTGTGTTGATTGTTTTTTTTTTCTATATGGAGAGAAAAAAATAAAAAGTGAAATAGATTTTGAGATTATTGGTATTACTGTAACATCGTTATTGTTGTTATCAATATAATCATTGTTATTGTTATTATTATCATGATTATATTCATCATTCTTGCCATTATCATGATTCCTGGTTTTTCATGATTTTCATCCTCATCATCATCATGAATCATTATTATCATCTTCATTTTTCATTATCACTATCATTGTTATTATTATCCTCATTATTTTTACCAGTCATTATCATCTTCATTATCATCATCATCATTATCGTTATTCGTTCAAGTATCATAATTCCCCCATCCCTTTCTCATCATTACCCTCCTTCCCTCCCTTTCCCTTCCTCCATTCCTCCCTTTCCTTCCCTCCCCTTCCTCCCTATCATACTCGTCCCCCTTCCACCCCCTCCTTCTCATACCCCCTCTCCCTGCCAACCCTCCCTCCTTCTCATGCCCTAACCCCTTCCTCTCCATCCCCCTCCTTCTCATACTCCTCCTTTCCCTTCTCCCAACCCCCTCCCTCCTTCATGCCCCCTCCCCCTTACCCTCTCTCTTCCACCCCCCTCCTTCATACCCCCCCCCTTACCCTTCCTCCCAACCCTCCCTCCTTCATACCCTCTACTCCTTCCTCCCAACCCTCCCTCCTTCATACCCCCTCTCTCCTCCCCCAACCCTCCCTCCTTCTCATACCCCCCTCTCCTCCCAACCCCTCCCTCCTTCATACCCCCCTTACCCTTCCCCTCCCGACCCTCCCCTTCATGCCCCCCTCTCCCCTCCCAACCTTCCTCCTTCATACCCCCCTCTCCTTCCCTACCCTCCTCCTTCTCATCCCCTTTCCATCTCCCCCTCCTTCATACCCCCCAACCTCCCTCCTTCTCATCCCCCCCTTACCCTTCCCTTCCACCCCCACCCATAAGCCTTTAGTATTCAGCCGTTGTTTTCACCCAGAAAATTGTAGGCGCTCCTTTAAGAAATTCCAGATGTTGTGAAACGTGATTTCTTTTCGTTTTGACTTAGGTAATCAAAAGTCCTTCTTTTCCTGTTCTTGTTTGTTCTCCTTGTTCTTCTTCTTCTTATTATTATTCTTGGTTTTGTTATTGCTTATTCTGTTATTTCTTGTTTTTCTTCTCCTTGTTTCGTATCGTTCACTTTCTTGTTGTTCTTTTTTTATATTGTTCCTCCTCTTCTTTTTCTTCGTCCTCCTGCTGTTCTTCCAGCTTGTCTTGTTGTTCTTCATCTTGATCTTATTGTTTTCGTTCTTTTTCATCTTATTTTCTTGTTCTTCGTGTTCTTCCTATTGTTCTTGATCTTGTTAGTTTTGTTCTTCTCGTTACTTTTGTTTTTGTTCTTATTCTCAGGAAGGAGTGAGGGAGAAAAATATACCGATAAACAGAGAGAGAGAGAGAGAAATATACCGATAAACAGAGAGAGAGAGAGAGAGAGAGAGANTTCTCTCTCTCTCTCTCTCATTCGCTCGCTCGCTTTGGAGCATTGTGTTTTACATTGTTATCATCCTTTAAATTTTCGTTGGCATAAGCATTATTGTTGTTGTTATTGATGTTATAATCATTTTGATTGTCGATATCATTAACATTATTATAATTTGTGGTAGTATTAATATCAACGATATGTCATCTTTAGTGTTCAAATATAATTGCTAAACACTCGACCGCGTTGATACAAGAAGGGAGAATCAAGACGGTACAAGAAGGGCAGGTGAGCGAAAGTGGGAGGTCAGGACAGGTCAGGGTAGGTCGAAGAGTTGGGCGACCTATGGGAAGCGTGGCCGGGATATGGAAACAACCCGAGGATGAGGGAAGCAAGTGCCCGCTAGGTGGCGTCTTCGCTTTCCTTCAGAGGAATCTCCTTCTTGAGGATACTCCTTTGCCTACCGGTGTCCTCCTCCAGGTGCCCGTCCGTCTTTGGGGTCTAGTGCCTTCGCCTTCGAAGGACGCTCTCTCGCTTTCTCTTTCTCTCAATCTCTCCCTCTCTCTTTATATCTGTCTTTGTCTCTGTCTCTCTCTCTTTATCTCTCTGTCTCTCTCTCTCTCTCTCTTTATATCTGTCTCTGTCTCTGTCTCTCTCTCTTTATCTCTCTGTCTCTCTCTCTCTCTCTCTCTTTATATCTGTCTCTGTCTCTGTCTCTCTCTCTTTATCTCTCTGTCTCTCTCTCTCTCTCTCTTTATATCTGTCTCTGTCTCTCTCTCTTTATCTCTCTGTCTCTCTCTCTCTCTCTCTCTCTCTCTCTCTCCTATTCTCAGACCTTCGACGTTGCTACAAACCCTCCTCTCCATACTCTTGGCCAACCTATTTATGACTTACTTCTCCCTTTCATCTCTCTTCGTCCTTCAGTTCGGCTCAAAGTACATCGACGACCTCTGTGCCCCTTGACCTCGTAATCCTGACCCTCTTCCCGGATTTCCCCAGAAAGCTGACCTCCCTCTACGACTGCATCCACCCCCAGGGAGAATGGGAGTTGGATGACAAGTTTCCTTTGTCATCCAACCCTAATCCGGCGCTCTACGGATCATTTCTCTTCCCCAATGTATAAAGGAACCGATAAACAGCAGGATGTACATACCACTCCTCCATGTTCGGAGTCGTTATACCTCACTGCTCCTTGACACGCCCCGTATTTCTGATCCTTGGGGCTTGGAGTGTGAGGTCGGTTTCCTACGTCGAGCCCATTTGCAAGCTGGCCTGTTGTCGCAATCGTTATATTTTCGTTATCAATTTGGTCATCGTTGTGGTGATGATGATGATGATGAGTATTTTTTAATCGTTATTGATATTTTAGAGTATCATGGATTGAATTGTTGTCATTATGTTATTATTATTGCTATTATTATTATCATTATCATCGTTATCCTTTTTATCACTACAATCACCATTATTATTATTATCATAATCATCATTCTGATCATTATTGTCATTACTGATATCATTACTGATATTATCATTACTATGACCATTGTCAGTATCATTATCATTATCACTATTACTATCATTATCATCATTGCTACCATTATTACTATGATCATCATTAGCATACTAGTATTATTATCATCATCATTGCTATTATTTACATCATCATTATTATTACTGTTATTATTATGATCCGATTAACTGAATGACGATAGCTACCGTTACAGAAACAGCTGGCAGTAAAGAAAAAGGGCACACAGACCTGAACGGGAAGAAAAAAAAGAAAAAAGAAAGAAAAAAAAAACAGAAAACTTCTCTGCGTGGTAAATAAATGTCTTCTTTTTAATGTCTTGAGTCTCTGTGACATGTGGCCAGCTTTATTTTTTTTTATTTTTTTTACATATGAGGCGATTCGTTGATAAACAAGCACACATATTCAAAGGCATAAAGACGTTTTCACGCATACATACATACATTCCTATACACATTCATACACACGCATACATACACACAGATGCGTACACA
>BOPN01003438.1:22500-27500 GCA_017312705.2 Penaeus japonicus | reverse complement strand
CCCATCTCTCCCTTCTTACCTCCCTCCCTCTAATCCTTTCTCCCTTTCCCTCCCTTCTCTCTCTCTCCTTCCCTCCTCACCCACCTGTCCAGTCTTCCCTCCTTTTATCCCTCTCTCCTTCTCTCACTTTCCCTCCAACTCACTTTACCTGCCTCCCTTCCTTTTCCTTCCCTCTTTATATTCCCCCCCCTCCCTGTTGCCCTCTCTCTCTCCTTTACATTATCTGTCTCCCTCCCTTTCCCTTCCCTCACTCTACCCCCCCCCCCTCCCGCTCCCTCCCCACCCATCCACCCCTCCTTCCTTCCACCTAAATCCTCTCTCCCTCCCTTCCCTCCCCCTCACTTTATCTGTCTCCCTCCCTTTCCCTTCCCTCTCTCTACCCACCCCCCTCCCGCTCCCTCCCCACCCATCCACCCCTCCTTCCTTCCACCTAAATCCTCTCTCCCTCCCTTCCCTCCCCCTCACTTTATCTGTCTCCCTCCCAGCACCACGCACAAGCAGAAATCTCCATCAAGCAAAAACGCGACTAGGAAGTTTTCTAACAAATTAAAGAAGTTTGAAGTCACAACACGCTGGAGCAGACGCGAGGATAATGCTGAGAAATATATATTATATATATACTTCAAAATGATGAGGCTATGATGGCAAAATCTGAAACGGTCGTGAAAGGAAAAAAAAAACACGGAGAAAAATTTAGGAAAGGAAGAAAAATGTACAACTATAGATGAATTCAACAGGAAACGGAATCAGAGAGGCTTATAGTAGTGAAGTAATAGAAATAGTAATAGTAATGATAATACTAATGATGATAATAAAAGCGATGAGAATAATGATTATGAAATGAAGGCAAGGAGAATTATAATGATAACAATAGTAATAAGGATAATAAAATTATGATGATTATAATGATAAAGATGATCATATCAATGATAATTATAATGAAACTATAACAATAATAATAATAATATTATGATAAGTAATCATAATGAAAATCATAATATCAATAACAATAATAATTATCGTAATATTAAATATAATGATTATGATAGAAATGATGATGATGATAACAATGATGATAGTGATGATAATGATAATAATAATGATGATAATGATAATGATAATAATATGATAATAATAACAATGATAATAATAATAATACTAATAATGATAATAATAATGATAATGATAATAATAATAATAAAAATTATGAGGATGATGATGATAGTAATAATAATAATAATAATAATAATAATAATAATGATAATAATAATGGTAATAATAATAATAATGATGATGATGATAATGATAATAACAATAATAATAATAATAATGATAATGATGATAATAAAGATAATAACAATGGTAGTAATCATAATGATAAGGATAGCAATAAGAGTAATAATAGTGATGACAATGATAATGATAATAACAATAATAATGATAATGATGATAATAAAAATGACAATGATAATAAAAATGATAGTATTCATAACAATGAAAATAATAATAATAGTAATAATAATAATGATAATAATAGTGATGATACTGATAATGATAATAATAGTGATGATACTGATAATGATAATAACAACAATTATGATAACAACAATCATAATAATAAAGATGATAATGATGATAAAAATGATGATGATAACAATAATAACAACACCAATACTGATGATAACAAAATAATTTCCATGTGTGTGTTAACGCGTGTGCTGGCGCCATTACCGCACAAGTCAGTCAAAATATGATTTATATCCTTCTTACGCAAGAGCCAAATGTTTACAAAAATAGACTACAAGCCCCTCTTTCGTGATAGCAGTTCCCTTCTCTCTGCATTTTCTCTTGTGTTTCGTATTTTATTTGTTTAAACAAAAGTAAACAGGAGTTATCAACCTGTAGTTATTTAGTTATATATGTCTGTTTGGGTCTCAGTGTTTGTATTCATGTATTTGTATTCAAATATGTTTATAAACTATTTATATCAATTCGGGTTTGTGTTGATTGTTTTTTTTTTCTATATGGAGAGAAAAAAATAAAAAGTGAAATAGATTTTGAGATTATTGGTATTACTGTAACATCGTTATTGTTGTTATCAATATAATCATTGTTATTGTTATTATTATCATGATTATATTCATCATTCTTGCCATTATCATGATTCCTGATTTTTCATGATTTTCATCCTCATCATCATCATGAATCATTATTATCATCTTCATTTTTCATTATCACTATCATTGTTATTATTATCCTCATTATCTTTACCAGTCATTATCATCATCATTATCATCATCATCATTATCGTTATTCGTTCAAGCATCATAATTTCCATCCCCTTTCTCATCATTACCCTCCTTCCCTCCCTTTCCCTTCCTCCATTCCTCCCTTTCCTTCCCTCCCTTCCTCCCTATCATACTCGTCCCCCCTTCCACCCCCCTCCTTCTCATACCCCCCTCTCCCCTCCCAACCCTCCCTCCTTCTCATACCCCCCTTACCCTTTCCTTCCATCTCCCCCTCCTTCTCATACCCTCCCTCCTTCTCATACCCCCCTCTCCCCTCCCAACCCCCCCTCTTTCTCATACCCTCCCTCTCCCCTCCCAACCCTCCCTCCTTCTCATGCCCCCCTCCTTGCCCTTCCCTTCCATCCCCCCTCCTTCTCATACCCCTCCCTCCCCCTTACCCTTCCCTTCCACCACCCCCTCCTTCTCATACCTCCCCTCCCCCCTCCCAACCCTCCCTCATTCTCATGCCCCCCTCCCTCCCCCTTACCCTTCCCTTCAACCACCCCCTCTTTCTCATATCCCCCGTCCCCCTTACCTTCCTCCTTCATACCCCCCTCTCCTTCCCTACCCTCCTCCTTCTCATCCCCTTTCCATCTCCCCCTCCTTCATACCCCCCAACCTCCCTCCTTCTCATCCCCCCCTTACCCTTCCCTTCCACCCCCACCCATAAGCCTTTAGTATTCAGCCGTTGTTTTCACCCAGAAAATTGTAGGCGCTCCTTTAAGAAATTCCAGATGTTGTGAAACGTGATTTCTTTTCGTTTTGACTTAGTAATCAAAAGTCCTTCTTTCCTGTACGTTCTTGTTTGTTCTCCTTGTTCTTCTTCTTCTTATTATTATTCTTGGTTTTGTTATTGCTTATTCTGTTATTTCTTGTTTTTCTTCTCCTTGTTTCGTATCGTTCACTTTCTTGTTGTTCTTTTTTTATATTGTTCCTCCTCTTCTTTTTCTTCGTCCTCCTGCTGTTCTTCCAGCTTGTCTTGTTGTTCTTCATCTTGATCTTATTGTTTTCGTTCTTTTTCGTCTTATTTTCATGTTCTTCGTGTTCTTCCTATTGTTCTTGATCTTGTTAGTTTTGTTCTTCTCGTTACTTTTGTTTTTGTTCTTATTCTCAGGAAGGAGTGAGGGAGAGAAATATACCGATAAACAGAGAGAGAAAGAAAAAAAAATACCGATAAACAGAGAGAGAGAGAGAGAGAGAGAGAGAGAGAGAGAGAGAGAGAGAGAGAGAGAGAGAGAGAGAGAGAGAGAGAGAGAGAGAGAGAGAGAGAGAGAGAGAGAGAGAGAGAGAGAGAGAGAGAGAGAGAAACAAGAGAGAGAGAGAGAGAGAGAGAGAGAGAGAGAGAGAGAGAGAGAGAGAGAGAGAGAGAGAGAGAGAGAGAGAGAGAGAGAGAGAGAGAGAGAGAGAGAAGAGAGAGAGCAAGAGAGAGAGAGAGAGAGAGAGAGAGAGAGAGAGAGAGAGAGAGTAAGATATATATATATATATATATATATATATATATATATATATATATATATATATATATATACATATATATATATATATATATATATATATATATATATATATATATATATATATATATATATATATTATATATATATATATATATATATATATATATATATATATATATATATATATATATATATATATATATATATATATATATATATATATAAAGAAAGAGAGAAAGAGAGAGCAAGAGAGAGAGAGAGAGAGAGAGAGAGAGAGAGAGAGAGAGAGAGAGAGAGAGAGAGAGAGAGAGAGAGAGAGAGAGAGAGAGAGAGATAGATAGATAGATAGATAGATAGATAGAGAGAGAAAGAGAGAGTGAGAGAACAAGAGAAAGAGAGAGTAAGAGAGAGAGAGCGAGCAAGAGAGAAAGAGAGAGCAAAGAGAGAGAGAGAGAGAGAGAGAGAGAGAGAGAGAGAGAGAGAGAGAGAGAGAGAGAGAGAGAGAGAGAGAGAGAGAGAGAGAGAGAGAGAGAGAGAGAGAGAGAGAGAGAGAGAGAGAGAGAGAGAGAGAGAGAGAGAGAGAGAGAGAGAGAGAGAGAGAGAGAGAGAAAGAGAGACAGACAGACAGACAAAGAAAACGTATTCATGAAGGATTCCTAGTCTCGTATTCAGCCATGCATATAATGTGGCTGTCTATCATGAGCGACCTAACAAGGGAACTCTCGTGAAATGCGAGGAAGCAGAGGGAAGAGAGGGAGGGATAAAGAGGGTGAGAAGGAAAGAGGGAGTGAGAGGGGGGGAGAGGTTTCGGATGGAGGCCTATATAATGAATGGGTCTCATTTGGAATTGGACCCGAGCGTAGGAGGAGGCAGAAAGGAAGAGAGAGAGAGAGAGAGAGAGAGAGAGAGAGAGAGAGAGAGAGAGAGAGAGAGAGAGAGAGAGAGAGAGAGAGAGAGGGAGGGGGGGGGGGGTAGACCGACCGACAGACAGACAGAGAGAAAGAGAGATTGATAGATAGAGAAAGAGAGAGAGAGAGAGAGAGAGAGAGAGAGAGAGAGAGAGAGAGAGAGAGAGAGAGAGAGAGAGAGAGAGAGAGAGAGAGAGAGAGGGAGGGGCGGGGGGGGGGGGGGTAGACCGACCGACAGAGAGAAAGAGAGATAGATAGATAGAGAAAGAGAGAGAGAGAGAGAGAGAGAGAGAGAGAGAGAGAGAGAGAGAGAGAGAGAGAGAGAGAGAGAGAGAGAGAGAGAGAGA
>BOPN01003438.1:5000-10000 GCA_017312705.2 Penaeus japonicus | reverse complement strand
TGGCCGAACATGGCGAGCAGTGAGTTGTAGACCAGCAAAGTACGGTACGGCAGCCACAGCGTCGCGAAGATGGCTACTACAACAACTAACATCTTCACCACCTGAGGAGGGAAGAGGAGGGAGGTTTGGGTGAGTGTGTGCGTGTTTGGTGTACGTACGTGAACACATTGATATATCTACACACACACACACACACACACACACACACACACACGTATATATATCTATGTATATACATAGAGAGAGAGAGAGAGAGAGAGAGAGAGAGAACAAGAGAGAAAGACAGATCCAGAGAGAGAGAGAAAGAGAGAGAGCGAGAGCGAGAGAGAACGAGAGACCGAAAAAAGAGAGAACGAAAGAGAGAGAGAGAGACGAAAGACAACACGAGAGAGACAGAGATCAACCCCAAAAACACTAAACACGAAACCCTCACACAAGGGAACGCTCCGAAAATACCCTAAAATTTCCTATTCGCTGACACTGGCTGACATGTTTAACAAAAGGGTATTTTTGCTGGCTACCGCCCCGACAGCCAGCTGACAGTGCGGCGACGCGGCCGAAAGGGCGAGAGGGATAATGACGATAAAGATGCGATTTTCGTGCCGCTGATTGCCAGGAAAAGGGGATTATAATAATCATGATAACTCTTATGATAGAGATGTGATTAAGATCATAGAAGGTTTTATGTCTCCCCCCCTATCTCTCTCTCTGCCTCTTACTCTCTCTCATTCTCTCTCTCTCTCACTTCTTTTTGTTCTGTCTCTCTCTCTCTCTCTCACTTCCTTTTGTTCTGTCTCTCTCTCTCTCCCTCCCTCTCTCTCTCTCTCTCTCTCTCTCTCTCTCTCTCTCTCCCTCTCTCTACCCTCCTCTCCTACTCTCCTTCTCTCTCCTCTCTTCTCGCTTCTTCTTCCTCTTCTCTCTTTTTCAGTTCTTCTCTTCCTCCTCTTCTTCTTCTTCTTCTTCTTCTCTTCTTCTCTCTCTTTCTCACTATTTTCTTCCTTCCTTCTCTCTCTCTCTCTCTCTCTCTCTCTCTCTCTCTCTCTCTCTCTCTCTCTCTCTCTCTCTCTCTCTCTCTCTCTCTCTATTTCTCCGTCCTCCTCTATCTCAAATACAACACACACACACACACACACACACACACACACACACACACACACACACACACACACTGTCTACATAATTGACTTCACACTAACAATAATGGGACTGGAACAGTGATAATTCAAAATGAGGCTGACAGGCCTCAGCGATAGCAAAGTGACAAAATGGCTAAATGAACAGAACATTAATTTACGAGAATTTTTCTTTGAGCTAAAGAGAGTAAGATATATATATATATATATATATATATATATATATATATATATATATATATATATATATATATATAGAGAGAGAGAGAGAGAGAGAGAGAGAGAGAGAGAGAGAGAGAGAGAGAGAGAGAGAGAGAGAGAGAGAGAGAGAGAGAATGAGAAGGAGAGAGACAAAATGAGAAAGAGAGACAGAGACAGCGAGGGAGATAGATAGATAGATAGATAGATAGATAGATAGATAGATAGATAGATAGAGAGAGAGAGAGAGAGAGAGAGAGAAAATGAGAAAGAGAGACAGAGACAGCGAGGGAGATAGAGAGAGAGACAAAGAGAGAGAGGCACAGATAGAGATAGAAAGAGACAGAGACAAAGAGAGAGACAGACAAAAAAAAAAAAAGAGATTCAAAGATAGAGATATATATATATATATATATATATATATATATATATATATATATATATATATATATATATATATATATATATATATATATATATATATATATATATGTACATATATATTATATATATATATATATATATATATATATATATATATATATATATTAAAAAGATTATTGATTCAATGAATAAATAATGCCATATCATAATCAAAGGATAACTAAAACGGCAGTTAGATAATCATTAGTTGATTGGTCAATAGTTGAATAACGAACGGGAATCAATTTCATGATTTCTTAGCTTGTCAAGAAGGATTGATAAGTATTAGTTTTATTTGTGATTTTTAGTTTATAAAAGAGAAAGAGAGAGAGAGAGAGAAACGAGAAACAGAGCGAGAGAGAGAGAGAGAGAGAGAGAGAGAGAGAGAGAGAGAGAGAGAGAGAGAGAGAGAAATAGACACAGAGAGAGAGAGAGAGAGAAAAGGAGAGAGAGAGAGCGTCAGAGCCATAGCATTAAAGCGAACATGTAATTAACGTTAATGAGGAAGGAGGCTCATCGGCTGCTGATCTATCGTTTATCGTTCCGAGAATATACGAATTTACATCATGTTAAATCTTTATTTATCGTATTTGAAGCTAAACGTAGTGATATAACAACTGCAATGAATCCATGGAGATAAGGTAATTAAGTCTAAATTACCGCATTATTTCCTTAGAAATGAGCTCTTTGTTTTTAATGTCCGTTATTCAGAACATATATATATATTATTTTGATTTCTTATGTGATAATCGTACAATAACGGGATTACTGGAATTTTGTAAAGATGTCGGGAATGTAAATCAAAAGATGCACTGATAAATAAGAGAGTATATGTACATATGCGTGTACTATTTCATTAATTAGTGATTTACAGTTTAATTAGTGGCTGCTCATTAATATGTCAAAGGATTATGACAATCATAACATCAATGAAATTCCATCAGTATGTAGTTCCACACACACACATGTACAGAGAGCGAGAGAGTCTTTGTGTTTGTGTGTATGACTGCGCTTAGGTTCGTGTGCACTGCATATGTATGTACCATACATGGGATAGTGTTATAAACAAAACAACGAAGAGAACAGCAGGAAGACATGCGAATACGCTGCGGCCCTTTTCGCTCTGTTACTTCCACAGAACACTCCAGCCCTGAGGAAGCAATATGACGAAAAGGCCTTCGGAATACTCGCGCGTTTTCCTTCGTTGTTTTGTTTTCATCTGGTTCAGCCTGAGTGCCTCCCATGGGCACCGCGGATGGGCACGGGAAGTGGCAGCGCGTGGGCGTACCTGAACCCTGGGCGAGATGGCCTTGCCCTTGAGGCGGTCGGCGGAGGGGCTCTTGGGCAGCTGCGAGGCGATGAGGATGCGGGCGATGAGGGAGTAGAGGACGCAGGAGAGCAGCAGCGGCACCACGTAGAACACCACGATGTCCGTGAAGTAGTAGTAGAGGTACTGGTCGCGCGAGAGCTTGAAGGTGCACTCCTGCGTCGGGTAGTCGACGGCGTACTTGAGGGGCACCACCTGCGTCAGGAAGAGCCAGGGCGCGCAGTAGCACACGGCGAAGAGCCACACGAGCAGCGTGATCTTCTTGGCGCGCTCGACCGTGCACACCGTCTGCGCCTTCATCGGGTGGCAGATGGCGATGTAGCGCTCCACCGTGAAGGCCGTGAGGCTCAGCGAGCTGGCGTTGATGCCCAGGTTCTGCAGGAAGATCATGATGGCGCAGCCGCCGCGCCCCCAGATCCAGTGGTTGCCGATCAGGAAGTAGCTGACGATCTCCTGCGGCACGGCGGCCACCAGCACGGCGCAGTCGGCCACCGCCAGGCTCACCAGGTAGCAGTTGGTGGGCGTGGCCATGTTCCTGTTGCGGGCCACCACCACCACCACCATGGCGTTGCCCACCACGCCGATCACCAGGATGATGCCCTGGAACAGCGTGCCAATCACTCGGTACAGCAGCGAGTAGTACTCGGGCGCCTGGAAGCAGTACAGCGTGTACAGGTCCTTGGCGCAGCGGCACAGCGCGTCCGCCTCCGAGCACGTGATGCCGCCCAGGCGCTCGTGGAAGGAGCAGTTCATGAGGCTGGCCTCCGCCTCCGCCGTCAGGTTGTACGGCGCCTCCAACGCCAGCTCGCTCGGCGGGAAGCTGCAATTCAGCTCCAGGGAAGCCATCGCGCAGGCGTCCGAACACCTTCCTTCCTCACCTGCGGTATGTCCAAGGGAAGACAACGGAAGCTCACTTTTTCAGGTCCGTCAATGAATCCATTTTCACTCTTTGTCCTTCGGCTTCCCTTCAGTAATGAGTGAAGTCCCACCCACGCCTCGACAGCAGAAGCAAACTACCGGACCCCCAAACGCATCTCTCGCAGAAGATATATAATCCAGACGAGAAGTTCTAGCGGCGGGCGAGGGCCCCGCGTGCGAGTGGAGCGAAAAGGCGCGCTAGAGGATTGTGGCTTGTGAACGGGGCGGCGGGGAGGAGGCGACTGAATCTGAACAGCGCTCTGCCCTCTGCGGCTCTCCCCGCCACACCTCCCCTCCCCTCCCGCCCCTCCCCCGTGCAACCTTAATCCTCTTCCCCTCAGCCATAGCTCCTGTGTTTCTCCCCCCCCCCCTCCCTTGCCCCCTCCCTCCTCTCTCTTGATCTACGTGCGCGAGGTTGTTATTTTTATTCATCTTTTAATTTCTCTTTGTTACCTTTTTATTTTCTTCATTATACTGTGGAACACAATATTAACGGCCGAATTTGAACTCTTACGCTTACACATACACGTACACTATAATACACACAGACACACACACACACAAGTCAACATCTATTGACATATACACGCATGTATACCATCAATTAACTAATTCTATCCTCCCATTACCTTCCTGCCACGCACGGTGTACCTGAGCTTCGGTACCTCAATCAAATTATATGATTATTACTCAATATAATTCCATAGTACTGCTTTGTCAATTAATGGATTAAAAAGAACACCATCTATTACAGACCTTATACATGCACATTCATGATTAGATTTTGATAACATTGGCATGACCGATCTTGTTCTTAGTTAATAAGCGATACACAGCTAGTCAAAATTTCTTCCTATATAATAAAAAAAAAGCTATATTGCAATCTATATAGCTTTTTTCGGGGTTTGTAGGGAGGGCAAGATGTTCGTTTGATTGATATCAACTTCATCACTAGCATTATCATCATCATCATTATTATTGCTATTTTAATTTTTATTATT
>BOPN01003437.1:155000-160892 GCA_017312705.2 Penaeus japonicus | reverse complement strand
GAAGAAAAAAAAAACATTTACACATGCGCCCAGCAGCACTGACTAAACAGAAGATATCAAACTATACAATGATACTTCACTTCATACCGTGCTGTGGGCGTGATAGATCCCCCCACCCCCATGCGTAGTGGGCGTGTTGGACAAAGCGATGCCTCGTGTCAGGGCTTACGGACGCCGCCCACCTTACACTCTCTTGGCGCCCTCTCCCTAGTCTGCCCCCTTTCGTTTGCTCTCTCTTCTGCTTCTTTTCTCTCTCTCGCTTCTATTTCTTTTTTTTTCAATTTTTGCCTCTCGGTATTTGCTTTCTGTTTGTATGTTTGTTTGTTTGTTTGTGTGTGTGTGTCTGTCTTTCTTTCTTTCTGTCTGTATGTTTGTTTGTTTGTTTGTTTGTGTGTGTGTTTGTCTTTCTTTCTTTCTTTCTTTCTGTCTATCTTTCTTTCTTTCTCTGTGTCTCTCTGTGTGTCTGTCTGTCTGTCTCTCTCTCTCTCTCTTTCTCTCTCTCTCGCCCTCTCTCCTTCTCACTCTCTCACATTCTCTCTCTCTCTATTCCTCTCTCTCTCACTCTCACACATTCTCAGTCTCTCCCTCTCAAACTCTCACATTCTCTTTCTCTCTCTCTCTCTCTCTCTCTCTCTCTCTCTCTCTCTCTCTCTCTCTATATATATATATATATATATATATATATATATATATATATATATATATCTCCCTCTCTCTCTCTCTCTTCCTCTCTCTCTTTCTCCCTCCCCTCCCCCCCCCCCTCTCTCTCTCTATCCCTTTTTCTTCTTGTCCTTCAGCCACTTGCATTTCTTTGACCGCTCCCCTCTCTGTTTTGCCATTTATCCTTTGCATCTGATTCGCATGACGGCAAAAAACGATTTTTGTTTGAATATCTTTTCCTTCTGAATTTGCTCTTCTTCTTCCTCTCTGTCTTTTCTTGTTCTACTTCTGTTATTCCTTTTTTAAAATATATTATATTTACCACAGGCAAAAAGGTCAGGAAAGCTTAATACGAGGCAAATAAATACGGTTGTTGTTATTGTTGTTTTTTAATGTTTGTTGGTTTGTTTGATTAAATATAGAGTCACGTTTTCTCGCGACTCCTATGATATTTCTATCCGCTGTTCACTTCATTGCCTCATCTGCTATTTAATTTTTCTTTCCTTTTCTTTGCGTATCGATAGCTCTATTTGTATCTGTTTTTTTTCTATCTCTCTATTCGTATCTATTTTTTCCATATCTCTATTTGTATCTGTTTTTTTTCTATCTCTCTATTTGTTTAACTATCTTCTTAGCCATCTATTAATCTATCTGCATCCAAATTTATCTATCTGCCTCTTTACTTATCTAACTATCTGCCTCACTATCTATCTATCTATCTGCCTCTTTAACCTATCTATCGATCTACTTATCTCCACATCTATCTAACAATCAGTCGATCTATTCATCTATCAAATTATGTACAGTTCTGTTGACTCAACTGATCACATGCTCCAAGGACATATAGCCTTGTTTTTTTTTTTTTTTTTTTTTTTTTTTTTTTTTTTTTTTTTTTTTTTTTTTTTTTTTTTTTTTTTTTTTTTTTTTTTTTTATTAACAACAAAAACAAAAAATCGGGAAAATCAAAGCAGGCTAGACAATTACATTGGAACTTCAAGCGGCAAATATAAGGATATAAAATGAAAAACAAAAAACAAAAAAAAACACGGGAGGATAGAAAAGTAGATAAAAGAAAAAGAGACAAAAAAAAAAGAAAAAAAAAAAAGAAAAAGAAAAATAGAGGAAGGAAAATAACTACCGATTTTGCGGTATATCTTCCAGCAAGATATGAATTCATTTATGTCTAAATTTACCAAGAACATATAAACACATCTTTTATATCTAGAAAAATATCTAAAACATGAAAATAAAATAAACGAGGAAAATCAAGACAGAAATGAAAAAAAAAGAAGAACAAAAAAAGAAAGAATATACGGAAGAAGAAATTGGACAATTGATTATTAGGTAGATCTTCGACATTCTAGCATGATCTAGAAAAGGTCATAGTTAGTTACATGCACCGGACACATATAGACATAGTTCTTTTTCGTCTAAAACATTTGTATCAAAGTAAACAATTTGTCAGTAAAACCACATGACTTGAATAAATATTGTTCCTTCTTTCTTTGAATCTAACCTCAAATTAAACTTTGACATTACAAAGAAATAAAAAAAAAAGAAAATAAAGAAAAGAGGAAGAAACAACGAATGAAATTTGAATAAGTAAGAAGAAAAATAAGGAAAGAAAGCAGAAGCTGTAAAGAGCAATGTTAACCGAAGAAGGAAAAGGACACGTTTGATTTTGACGAAGAAAACAAAGAAAAAGGAAAAGGGACACTCATGATTATGCTAAAAAAAAATAATAATAATAATAATAAATAAATAAATAAATATAAAATAAAATAAATATAAAAGGAAGCAAAACAGAACCCGCTAGATTTTGAGGTAGACCTTCGACACCCAAGCACTCTAGCAAAGCACGGACTCTAACAGGTCGTCAGCGGGACTTGCAAGCGCTTTCAATCGTGGCCAAGTTTCCTTAGGCGCGACAGGGACTGGATGCCAGCTCGGTGATTTCCCTGTTGGCCTGACAAGTCCTCCTCAAACGTTTCAATGGCGCCTGCAGTACCCGAGGACGTTTGGATAATGTAATGAGTCATGGTTTGACCCCCTGCTATCTCTCTCTATCTCTCTCTCTCTCTCTCTCTCTCTCTCTCTCTCTCTCTCTCTCTCTCTCTCTCTCTCTCTCTCTCTCTCTCTCTCTCTCTCGTTCTTGTTTATCTGCATCTTTACTTCTTTTTCTATAAGCATCTTTCTTGATTTCTGTGGGAATTTTTCTTCCTTTCTCTCTCGGTCGCTCGATTGCTCTCTCCCCTCTCTCGCTCTCTCTCTCTCTCTCTCTCTCTCTCGTTCTTGTTTATCTGCATCTTTACTTCTTTTTCTATAAGCATCTTTCTTGATTTCTGTGGGAATTTTTCTTCCTTTCTCTCTCGGTCGCTCGCTTGCACTCTCTCTCTCTCGCTCTCTCTCTCTCTCTCTCTCTCTCTCTCTCTCTCTCTCTCTCTCTCTCGCTCTCTCTCTCTCTCTTTCTCTCTCTCTCTCTCTCTCTCTCTCGTTCTTGTTTCTCTGCATCTTTACTTCTTTTTCTATAAGAATCTGTCTTTCTTGATTTCTGTGGGAATTTTTCTTCCTTTCTCTCTCTCTCGGTCGCTCGCTTGCTCTCTCCCCTCTCTCTCTCGGTCGCTCACTTTCTTTCTCTCTCTCTCTCGGTCGCTCGCTTGCTCTCTCTCTCTCTCTCTCTCTCTCTCTCTCTCTCTCGGTCGCTCGCTTGCTCTTTCTCTCTCTCTCTCTCTCTCTCTCTCTCTCTCTCTCAGTCGCTCGTTTACTCTCTCTATCTCTCTCTCTCTCTCTCGGTCGCTCGCTTGCTCTCTCCCCTCTCTCTCTCGGTCGCTCACTTTCTTTCTCTCTCTCTCTCGGTCGCTCGCTTGCTCTCTCTCTCTCTCTCTCTCTCTCTCGGTCGCTCGCTTGCTCTTTCCTCTCTCTCTCTCTCTATCTCTCTCTCAGTCGCTCGCTTGCTCTCTCCTCTCTCTCTCGGTCGCTCGTTTACTCTCTCTATCTCTCTCTCTCTCTCTCTCGGTCGCTCGCTTGCTCTCTCTCTTTCTCATCTCTCTTTTTCCC
Organism: Penaeus japonicus; assembly: GCA_017312705.2. Classification (NCBI taxonomy): domain Eukaryota; kingdom Metazoa; phylum Arthropoda; class Malacostraca; order Decapoda; family Penaeidae; genus Penaeus; species Penaeus japonicus. Next base: position 157,175 of record BOPN01003437.1, on the reverse strand, counting down.
TTTCTCTCTCTCTCTCGCTCTTGCTCTCTGCTAAATAGACTAAGGCAAACTAATTAAAGTTGCTTCACGAATTTCCATTCCTATGTTGAAACCATTTAACAGTCACAGCTCCTACATAAAGAAACGCGAATTAATCACAACTTAGCAATGTTAAGAATTAAATCCCAGTTGATGAAAACCAAGGCAAACGAATTGATCACAACTTACCAGCGTTATGAATTAAATCCCTCTTATTCATCATTTAGTGTTTATCTTGGAAAACTGTAAAAAGAACAATGTAGAAAAGAACATCCCTGCTGATTAAATCCATGGCTCTAATTACTTCTATTGTTTCATGAATCACAGGGATATGTAACTTCCTGCGTCTTTATGTGCTAATAATCCTGGAGCGAGTATAAGTGCAGAGATATGATGCGACAGCACTCCCTCGGAAGGGCTCAAGAGCTGTGCAAACGTTTCACACAAACGTGAACACAAACGTTGACTCGCAGCTCGTTACTCCTGAAAAGGCAATGAGGATTTTCCCCGTTTGAGAAAGGGACTCAGCGCCTGTACGTCGTGCAATAGGAGCGCTTCAATTGAATGCGCTTGTGTGCTGATGCGCTATCTTTAGATATGATTTTTTGTGTGTATCTTTTTGAAAATATTTATGTTTCCCTTTCTCTCGTTATAAGTCAAAAGGAGAGGCTAGATCCCCTATTATGGACTCATATGAAAGTGCACTATTCTAAAAAAAAAAAAAAAAAAAAAAAAAAAAATGTTTATGCACTATATGACACAATGTGCATCTCTGTCGAAGTTCCTGTCTGGGAGAAGGGGGTACGAACGCACACTAAAGCATAGGCATAACAATTTTCTAAACTTAGAGAATACTCTTACGTAAAAGCCAATAACACTGTTTGCATACTAAGAGATTAAGAACAGTCCACTGCAAAAAAAAAAAATCCTGAATATGTTTCTTAATTTCTCCATCGAAAACACTATTTCATCGCGTAGAGGAGGAGAGCAAGAGGAACATCAAAGAAACGAGAAAATTAACACTCGTTTGATAAGCGAAGCATTCAACAAGTACAGAGAAGATGGAAAAACGAAGAAGAAAGAGACAGAAGATTAAAAGAGAATCTTACGATGCGTAGACTGCAAAAGAGTGGGAAAGGAAAAGGAAGAGGATTGATAGAACTAGAAAAAGAAAATCCTGCGAATACCTAACGAAGAGGGGAATAGAAAGGATGAAGGAAGAAAACAGGTAATACAGTTAAGAGCTAAAAGAGGCAAGAGGACATACGAAGAAATATAAAAGAAGAGGATGTACGGAAATGGAAAAGAAATAGGAATTCTACAAATAGTAACCGAAGGGGAGAATGAAAGGACGAAGGAATAAAAATGAATAATAGAGAACTGAAATAGATGAGAGGAATGACGAGGAACTGATAGATATGAAAGAATACGCGTGAATAAAAGGGGCAAAGGAAAAAAAAAAAAAAGACCGAAACCAAAGAGGGGAGAGAAAGTATAGACAAGGTGGAAGTGAGAAATACCTATTCTATACAGCTGAGGCAGAACTCTGAAAGAAGAAATCGAAAGGCAAAAAACTATGTAAAAATAAAAATAAACAAATGGGTAGACGAAGACGAGGCACCCAGCAGGAAAGGAGCTATAGGGAGGTGTGGAGAGGGGAAGGGGGGGGGGGGTGAGTGGGAGAGGGAAAGGACAAAGAAAGAGGAGTTAAAGGAGGGTGTGGCCAGTGACAAGGTCTTGTCTAAGATAACCAAGAGTCGTTACGACCTGATTACCGTACTTTATTCGCCAACATCCACCCCCTACTTACTCCTCCCTCCGAGTGTTCTAATTTTACCTAAGTGCCCCCTTCCCCCTCTTCTATTTTTGGTATAGAAAACGCTCGCTTATCCGATGTAAATGGCGAATACTAAAAAAAAGGGTTCAAAAGAGTTTTTGAAATTCATAAAAAAAGACAATATAAGGATACATATCATTATACAATACCATCGGACAGAACCTTTACTAGATAAAGAAAAAAATAAAAATAAAGAAGAGGGGCAAAAAAAGAAAGAAAGAATGAAAAACAGACCATCTCTCCCTTTTCGCCAAGACAGAATATGACGAAGGGGGAACTATATCACGCTCCCTCTAATAGCGGCTAGTATCAGAGGTCGA
>BOPN01003437.1:145000-150000 GCA_017312705.2 Penaeus japonicus | reverse complement strand
TGATGATTATAATAATAACAATGATGATTATGAATGAGGTAAAAGTAAGGATAATAAAAACAATAATGATGATAAAGATAATGATAATGTTAATAGCAGTAATAGTGATAATGAAAAATAATAGGATAAAGATAATGATGTTAATAGGTATTATAAAAACATTGTTGATAATGATAAAAAATATGATAACTAATGAAAGTGATGATTAAGCTAATAATGATAAGGATGATCATAATAAAAAATAATAGCGATAATAGTTATGAAAGTAGTAACAATATTAATGTTGATAAATAAATGAATGATAGTGATGATAATGATAAAAACAATAATAATAATATTAAGAACAATAAGAAAAAAAAATAGCAATATAAATAAAGATTATTATAATAATGATAATACTAAGGATGATAATGAAAAAGATATTAATGATGATAATAACAATCATGATATCAATGGTAATGATGATAATGATAATTGTAATGATAATAATGATGGTAGTAATGATGATGATAACTTTAATATTTATGACAATGATAATCAGAATGATTATTAAAAACATATGATAATGATATCATACTACTACTGCTAATACTAATAATACCGATAATTTAGTTTTTTTTTTTTTTTTTTTTTTTTTTTTTTTTTTTTTTTTTTGTCAAAATAATGATCACGTGTAAAAGTAACAATAACATTTAATGTACGTAATAAAAATTGCAATAAGCACACCATCACAACAATAACGAAAACAACATCAAAGATAATTATATCGATAGAAATGACCTTTTAGCACTTAATCAGTGCTATTCCATTCCTTTTCATCGTATATGTCCTCTTTCTCATTTTCGATTCTGTAATACAGCACAAAAACTTCATGAAACGGCAATGGATTACAGTCTATGAATTATAGAGGCCTATGCTAAAAGCTTTTAGTGTGATATTTACCAAATGGTCATTATAACTGATTAATAATTCAGGATTGTAATTAAGTCTGTAAGCTCTCTATGTCATTTTATGATCACTGTGCTGTAACTTGACCATAGAAAGACACATTAGGCTTTTTGTATGTGCTTGCATATGTGTATGTTACATATACTACAAACACACACACACATACATTTATACACTATCTATCTGTCTGTCTATCTATCTATCTATCTATCTATCTATCTATCTATCTATCTATCTATCTATCTATCTATCTATCTATCTATATGTATGTATATATATGTATGTATATGTATATATATATATATATATGTATATGTATATATATATATATATATATATATATATATATATATAAATATATATATATATATATATATATATATATATATATATATATATATATATATATATATATCTCTGTCTGTCTGTCTCTCTCTTCCTCTCTCTCTCTCTCTCTCTCTCTCTGTGTGTGTGTGTGTGTGTGTGTGTGTGTGTGTGTGTGTGTGTGTATGTGTGTGTATTTGTCCGGATCTGTTATGATCGGCCATTTATATAAAACGTATAAACGTATTATACCAGCGGTCACTGAAAAATTGCAACGAAAAAAAATCCCTCACTGAGCCGCACAGAAGATATTGTTATTAGTCATCACATTTGAATATACCAAAATTAAGCGTTAATAACTCCTCATGTGAGTTAGGATACTGATCTGAGTAAATTCATAAAAATTAAAATGCGCTGATCGGTTAAGTCAAGGAAAGGAAAACGGGACCACAGTGGCCTTGTCTGTTCATTCCTTGGTTCCGCTCTCATCCCGCAGGTAATGTAGTTCTGGAAAGTTGTTTTCTCACAATTTTATGGGTATATTTAGGACCCAGGGGCACTGATATATATTCTCGAGGGTGCCCATGGGGAAAGGCATCAAAGCCAGTGAAAGATAAGCCTCGTTCATTCCTTGTTCCATCTCTCTAATCACAGAATTTGGTTCTGGGAGCGAATCACTAGCTTTGACGCCATTTGCCGCATCTTTGCCTTTTATCATTTTTATTTTTTTATGGTTGACAATTAAGAGTGGTCAGAGTCGAGGTCCGGCACTGTTGACAACCCGATGATACGAACTAGTGGACATCCGGTCTGTGATCATAAGAGAAAGTGAAGAGAAACAATAGATAACCAGAAGGAGCGTGAAAAGAACCAAGGCAAATTATCAACGTTTTATTGTGTCGTTGTGGCTGATTGGCATTGTTTAGAATCGTGGCTCGTTAAAGGCGATAGCACGACAGTGATCGAAGGAATGACAACCGGTCAGAGATAAGAAGATAGGGAGGAAAGATAGGAAATGACTTAATAACAAGCAAAAAGGAAGAGTAGAGACATGGCCACATGGTATGAATTTTGTTTGTTTGTGTAACCCGTCATGGCAATGAAGTACCAAGTATATATAACCAATGATTCCAGGCTAAGTTTAAAAGGGAAGGATAAAATGCATTTATTAAAGTAAATTATTCAGTAAATTTTATTCGGTGAGTAAATAATGGTCAAGGGAAAGAATAGTAACGCCGTCAAGTAAACAATGATTTAAATGGATCAAGATATAGATATCTGTCATAAAAATAAATACAAACAATCTTATTAATAGTAAAATTAAGGATTTTGATTAACAAGGAATAAGAAAATAGAAATCTTAAGATACAATTCATTTTTTCAGTATGTTAATTTCTTCGTGTGTGTTTTGTTTAATTGATAAGCTAGGAAAGGGTAATTGGTATTTCCTTTGTTTTGACCCACACACCATACGGAGAATTCAGCCAAATTCACGCTCCTTAAAACCGTAAAACCACACTACCATTTTTTTTCTTCATTATTAGAGGTTGTCCTCAAGGGTTCCTCATAAAAATAAACCCAGGAGTGGTGGTGGCGATACCGAAAACCATAGAATTAAGTTAGTAAAGTATAAGTTTCTTGTACAATACTATACACGTCGTGGCACCGGCAACTTTCGTTGGTGACACTTGGCGGTGGCTGAATTGACAAAATTTATTCTGATGTGTGTGTGTGTGTGTGTGTGTGTGTGTGTGTGTGTGTGTGTGTGTGCGTGTGCATATATATATATATATATATATATATATATATATATATATATATATATATATATATATTAAAAAAATATATATATATATGTATGCGTGTGTGTGTGTATGTATATATATGTGTGTATATATGTATATATATATATATATATATATATACATATATATACATATATATTATTTATATGTATGTATATATATATATATATAATATAATATATATATATATATATATATATATATATATATATATATATATATATATATTGTGTGTGTGTGTTTCTGTGCGCGCTCGCGTATGCGTGCAATTTTTGTATGTGTATGTTTGAATGTGTGTGTTTGTGTTCGGTGTATCCGATCTCCCAAAACCCCAGAGTTTGAGAGGCGTTATATTGAATGTCACAAAGATTTACAACCCAAAAATAGACCAATAAAAACAAATCTGCCGCATTTCACAGTGGAGGCCGCAGAGGGACGACCCATGTTATTGTGTAGAGTTTTGCTTTAAATTCTGAGGCAGAGGAAGTAAAAAGACGGGCGAAAAAGCTGCAGGAAAGTACTGCTGGAGATAAGAGAGAGAGAGCTGAAGATGGAATGATAGATGAGATAGAGAGAGAAACACAGACAGATAGATAGACGAAAAAAAAACGGTCAGAAAGACAAAGATATACGAAGAATATTTATTGATAGATAAAGGAATTCATGCAAAGAGTTAAGTCATTCAAATGCTCAGAAAAAGTAGTAGATAGTACGGAAGGGAATAAAGTCAGCAAAAGAAAGAAAGAAAAAAAAAAATACAGATAACTCCATTCAGTAAAAGACCCACCTCCCACAAAACAAAACAAATAAATACCCACACCTTAAAAGTCACAAGCTATTCGCAAGCATCGCAAGCACTCCCAGCATCCATTCGTCAACTCCCTGTTCCCTCAGTAGGCGGGATGCGCACTTGGTGTGATCCGGAGCGATAAATCAGCGGCGACAAAAAGCATAGTAACCCCCCTCCCCCCCAACACCCAACCCATCCCATAATCCCTCACTAGAGTCCTAGATCATTCGACACCTCTCTCTTCCTCCTGCTCCTCCTCCTCCTCATTGTGACTCCCTATAACCTCTTCTTCCTCTTTTTTTCTTCTTCTAGTCTTCTTCCTACTCCTTGCATACCTCTTCTTTATATTCTTCCTCATTTTCTTTATATTTTCTCCCTCATCTCTCGGTACCCCCTCTTGCTCCTCGTCGTCTCATTTCTCCTTCTCCACCTCCTCCTCCAGCCGAGGTCGACCTTCTCAGTGGTAATCGACTCCGCTTCGTTTCGCAGTTCGAAGTTAAGCCATTTCCTCAGTCAAGGGGATTGGAGGGGGGGGGGGTGAGGGTGGTAGGGAGGGGAGGGGGGCTTTAAAGATCCAATTTTACACCCGGTGTAAGAACTATGGGTGTGTGTGTGTGTGTGTGTGTGTGTGTGTGTGTGTGTGTGTGTGTGTGTGTGTGTGTGTGTGTGTGTGTGTGCGCGCGTACATACATACACACACATACATGAATATATATATATATATATATATATATATATATATATATATATATATATATATATATTATATATATGAAGAGAGAGGCCATCCAGACCTATCGTACAGATGGCCTGATATTGCTCAGAAAAAGAGTCGGGCGTGAAAGTGGAATTTGGAAGACTCATTTTATCTGCTGCATGACCTCAGTGCATGAGAGGAAGGGGAGGGAGGGGCTGTGGTGGGGGGGTGAAGCGCGGTGGTAGAAGGGGAAAGTGATAGAGTAAGAGGAAGGGTCAGTAGGGCAGAAGATGGAGGGGAGGAGAAAGGAATGGGGGGAAGGGGAGAGCAAGGGGAAGGGGATAATGGGAGGGGAAAAGAGGAGGGAGTAAGAGAGGGGGATATGAGAAGACGATGGAAGGGGCAGGGGGCAGTTACGGGTTTGATCGAGGAGTTT
>BOPN01003437.1:132500-135000 GCA_017312705.2 Penaeus japonicus | reverse complement strand
TCATCGTCGCGGACCCTTCCACTGCGACAAAGTACGTACATTTTCCCTTCTCTTTTTTTCTTCTTCTAATGGCGGCAGTACTGACATCACCACACTTCCCGCCTTGTATATCAAACCCCAAACAGGCCTGAAGAAAAATCCTCCCATTATACGGAAATAAAACCAAAATGAATTTACACCAAAAGAGGGCTTTGCACTGACCGTATCACCAGCGAGCACGGCTTAATCAGCGAGGCCCAAATATCCAAAAATGGACCCAACAGATTCACCCTCAAATTAGGAGTAAATCCACGGACATTTCCACCCCTCTTTCACTATCAGGCGCGACAGGCTTCGCTATAAAGCTGTCATCAAAGGTAGTCCTTCCATTGGCCAGACACGCCCCTCTCCCCCGCCCACTTCTTGGGGGTCTTTTCTTTTCTCTCTTTCGGAGAGCCATTATCGTCTTTTCGCTATGCCTGATCATCCACCCTCCTCTTACGGCCCCTCTTCGTCACGCCTTATTCATGTTCTCTTCATTTTCGTTTTTGCTTAAATTGTTCAGTTCTCCATATTTTCCCCCTTTTTCGTTTGCATTTCCATTTCGCTCCGACCCAAACCCTGTGACAGTTTATTACCTTTTTGTAATGTTTCTCGTAAGGATTTTTTTTCCTTATGTTTTCGAATACTTTCACATCAACTTCTGATACAGCCACTCTCTATCTCTATTTACATGCATACAAAAGCGCGCGTGTGTGTATATATGTATATATATATATATATATATATATAACTGCTGCGTGTGTGTGTGTGTGTGTGTGTGTGTGTGTGTGTGTGTGTGTGTGTGTGTGTGTGTGTGTGTGGGTGGGTGGGTGGGTGTGTGGGTGTAAATATGCATATATATATATATATATATATATATATATATATATATATATATATATATATACATATATATATATATATATATTTATATATATATATATACATATATATATATATATATATATATATATATATATATATATATATATATATATATATATATATATATATATATATGTATGTATGTATACACACATCTCCTATTCATCACCAACTCCATGCCTTATCCCTACATTTTATTACCCCGTGTTTAATATCCATCATCGCAATATCTACTCATCCCATCCTTTCATACTTTTTATTCTCTTTCATTATATCATATATGAGTTATTCGCGTCCCTTGTGCCATTCTAGCAATCCCCTTTCATCAATGTATTCTTATTCTTTCACTGCCCTTCTCCCTACTCAGTTTGCTTCACTTTACTACCTCTAATAATTCTCCTGTGTTATTCATCTACGTCCGTTATCACTCTGGTGTCCATTTCCATTTTAATTTTCCTGTCCACACTTCTCACGTCTACGCATGGAATTAATGTATAAACGATGCAGGGCGATATTTAATTTTGATACGATTTTTCTTATTGTTATTCTTGGCGATTGATGGTGATTGACATATAAATATAAATGGCAGTTTTCTCGTCATTCCATTTAGATTTGCACAGATATATATAAATATATATATAAATATATATATATATATATATATATATATATATATATATATATATATATATATATATATATATATATATTTTTTTTTTGTTTTTTTTCTTTCTTTCTTTCTTTTTTTTCTACCAGGCTAAATGGCATGTGTTTATTATTGACTACTATTATTATCATCATCATAATCCTTATTTTTATTATCATCATCATCATTATCTTTATTGTTATTATTACCATCATTATTTTTATCATTAGTATTGTAATTTTCATCATTATTGTTTTCATTCATGATACTGCTATTACCATCATTATTATTATCCTTATTATCATTGTTATTACTATTACTCTTTTGATTACTAGTATTTGTATCAGTATTACTATTCCTATCATAATTGTTATCTTAATCATTCTCTGTATCCTTTTTGTTATTACTATCATCATGATTAGCATCTGCATTATCCCTATTCATACGTTTTTTTATCACTGTATCATTATCACTATCGTCAAAATCATCATCATCTTCACTATCATCATCATTATGTTTCTATCATTACCACAATTTTTATTATAAATTCTACCAGTATTATCATAATCACCATGATCATCATCAACATTATTGTCATTAACATCATCATTGTATCATTATTATCCTTGATATTATTATTATCATTATCACCGTCATTATCGTTACCATTGTTATCATCGCAGATATGGTTTAGCCATCTTTATTAAAATCTTTAATTTAATTTTCATTATTTTCATAATCTTATCTATATCATCCTTTTCATTTTTGCTGTCATAATGTTCGTAGTATCATCATTGTCATTATTATTGTTAATAACAATCATTACCATTACTATTATCATCATTAATGCTAATGCATTATTGTTGATATGGTTATCATAATACATATTATAATTATCCTTTTTATTAGTATTGCTACTATCATTATCGTTATCATCATTATGATCGC
>BOPN01003437.1:95000-102500 GCA_017312705.2 Penaeus japonicus | reverse complement strand
AGACCGAGATAGAGAGTGAGCATTAGATAGAGCGTGAGAGAGTTAGAAGAGAAGAGAAGAGAGACAAAGAGAAAGAGAGAGAGATACAAACAGAGCGATAGATAGATGGAGATGGAGAGAGAGAAAGAGAGAGAGAGAGCTCATAAGATGATTGTCTGTCCTTACCTATTCAACTATCGGTATGTATTCTCCTGAGAGAGAGTAGAGAGTAAGTAGGTGATGGGGGGGGGGGGGGTAGGAAATGGACGAAAGGAATACACATCTATTCCCCGCCCCCCCCCTCTCCCCTGCATGCCTTCTCTCCTCCTTTTACCCTCTATCCTTTTCCCATATCCCCCCTCTCCCTTCTCCTTCATTCTCCTCTTCCCCTCCTCCCCATCTCCCCCATTCCACCTCTCCTCCTCGTCACCATTCCTCGCCTTTCTACCCATCCTCCTTCCCTCTCCCCACCCTCTACCTCTCTTTTTCCTCCTTCCCCACTTCCCTTCCTCTCCTTATCCTCTTTCCCTATTTCTACCATCCCTTCCCCTACCCTCGTTTCCCCTCTCCCCAACCCCTTACGCCCCCCCCCCCCCCTCTGCCCTCCTCCTTCTTAGCGTCGCTCAGTTTGCGTCACTATCTCCAGATTCTCTCCAACGACCACGAAGAAGAGGATGAAGTAGAAGAGGAAGACGAAGAAGAGAGGAAGAGAACCTGAGAGCTAGATATGGCAAAGGGTCTCTCTCTCTGCCTATTGCGTTTCTCTCTCTCTGATTCTCTCTCTCTCTCTCTCTCTCTCTCTCTCTCTCTCTCTCTCTTCTCTCTCTCTTCTCTCTCTCTTTCTTTCTCTCTCTCTCTCTGTGCTTCTCTTTCTGTCCCCCTCCAACCACCTTCTGCAAGAGAACGAGATTAAGATAAGGAACAGGAAAAGAGGAAAACGAAAAGGAGAAAGCAGAGAGAGAACCAGAGAACCGGACACCCAGAAAGATCCAAAGTGAAAGAATAGCAAAGGTCAACCCCCCCTCCTCCCCTTCCCTCCCCCTCCACACACACACTTCTGCAGGAGCTTGCATCTTGGAAGACGGGTCGCGAGAAGCCTTTGGGAAGACGAAAGTCCCGGTAATTAATTGGAGGGTTTCTATTGAAGGGGGCTTAGCATTCGTGACGGCAGATCAAGCCCCGGCACGAGTCCTTAATGGAATTTAGTGCAATTAAACGGAAGTTGAAGGTGACTCGAACCTTTTGTCGATGGCACTCGAGGCGAGCAATATGACGATTGCTTTCCTGGCAGCGACTGAGAAAACAGTTGGTGATGATTTTGGTTGCGTAAGGAAGATGACTTGGCAACGCACGTGTACGTATATATGTATGTATATGTGCAGTCGTACATAGCGTAAGTATGACGTAAGTAAATATTTGTACAAACGAAATTAAAATATAAGTAGAAACGTTAATAGAAACGTGAGTAATGATTATTTGGAAACGGAGATGAGATAATGATTAAAAGTTTAGAAAATAAATAAAAAAAACACATCAATATGAGGAGCGTAGTCGTTTGATAATTGGATAATAGTCGGTGAGAGTTCATAAATTGACAGGAGGATTTTTGGAAAAATTATTTATAAGTACTCACTTATAGAATGATTAAAGCCGTGTTAATGAACTGAGTGCGTATGAATAAGTTCCCGAAAGCCGTCTATTGGGAATGTAGAGCAGACCTCGCAGGCCATTTTGGAAGGGAAGTTTCCAGAAACCCTTTTTTTTTCTTTTCTTTTTTTTCTGAAGACAACTTTGATGAAAGTCCTACGAGGACGGGATTCGAAGGTGAGGCTTTGAGGAAGAAGGTATCGGTGACGATCTTCGGGAAAAAAAATGTACACAAACACACACACACATCTCTCTATCTATCTATCTATACACCCCCCCCCACACACACACATACACACACACACATATATATATACATGTTACGTAGGCAAACGTTTATACTTTGTGTATATGTATGTGTTATTGCTTGCATGTACCTGTGTTTGTTTTTGTTCCATATATACTGAATATATATACCAATAAATGCAGAAAGATACATAGATGCATACACACAATACATTCATACATAAATGTACATGTGCGTCTATTTATGCACTTAGTAAAAACCTCTGCGTTTTATGCATTGCAGAGTTGCTCCCATTTCGGAGTAGCAAAAAACTAACTGCAAAACTTTAGCTGTTTGTAGGTAATAGCAATAAGGTATAAACATAAAAGCACTCCACCATGTACACATGCACGCTCGCGCAAGCAAGAAACTGACTCTTTTTTTTTTTTTATATAAATTACATACTGTTAAGATATAAGAAATATCTACGTTGTGAATAATATTGACAGCAATTTATTGTGTATATTGTAGTATCTGGGGAGCCCTCATTGTTGTAATATGCAGTAGTTTATGTAGGGGGAAATGAGAAAGAGAGAGAGAGAGAGAGAGAGAGAGAGAGAGAGAGAGAGAGAGACATACAGACAGATAGAGACAGAGACAGAAACAGAGACAAAAACAGAGTCAGAATCAGAGACAGAAACAGAGACAAAAACAGAGTCAGAATCAGAGACAGAAACAGAGACAAAAACAGAGTCAGAATCAGAGACAGAAGCAGAAAAAGAAACAGAGTCAGAATCAGAGACAGAAACAGAGACAAAAACAGAGTCAGAATCAGAGACAGAAGCAGAAAAAGAAACAGAGTCAGAATCAGAGACAGAAGCAGAAAAAGAAACAGAGTCAGAATCAGAGACAGAAGTAGAGAAAGAAACAGAGTCAGAATCAGAGACAGAAGCAGAAAAAGAAACAGAGTCAGAATCAGAGACAGAAGCAGAAAAAGAAACAGAGTCAGAATCAGAGACAGAAGCAGAGAAAGAAACAGAGTCAGAATCAGAGACAGAAGCAGAGAAAGAAACAGAGTCAGAATCAGAGACAGAAGCAGAAAAAGAAACAGAGTCAGAATCAGAGGCAGAAGCAGAGAAAGAAACAGAGTCAGAATCAGAGGCAGAAGAAGAGACAGAAACAGAGTCAGAATCAGAGACAAAAGAAGAGAAAGAAACAGAGAAAAAGAGAACGACAGCAACAAACAATCATGCCAAGGGATAGATACAGAGAGAAAGAGCCAAACCCAAAACCATCAATCCATCACAAGTTTATAAAAAAAAGAAAAAAAAAACTAGCAACGGGACACCGCAAGCTTGAAATATATTCTAAAATAACCAACAATAATAATAATTCCTTCCTCCCAAATCTAGCCAGATCGACCCCATCCTTCGACATCCTTTCTCGGGACAGAGACACACACACACACACACACACAACTCAACTGCAGCATATATTAAACCACTGACGCCAGCATTCGGTAATTGTGATGCGCTGTGCAATCCGCTTAGGTAGAGAGAGAGGATAATACCCGCCTTAGTACGAGGATCTGTAGTAGCTCTTCGACGAGGTTTCGAAGCGATGTTCGAAGCGAGAGAGGAACACACGTGTACGCAAGAATATGTAAACAAAAGAATTGAGGAAACGGGGGGAAAGAGGATGTTTATGGTGAGATTGGGGTGGATGTTACATTACTAGTTGGAATTCTTTGTTCTAACGGTTATAAGGAAGCGGGAGGCCTTATATTCCAGTATCTTGACAAGAATTGGATGTTTTGCTCATCATTTTCGTTATAGTTTTATATCCTATCTTATCTTATTTTTTTGCTTATTTGTTTGTTTGTTTTCTTGTATCATCACCAACTGTTCGCAGAAAAAAAGCCAGCGCAAGACAGAAAGGCAAGAACATCGCAACGTAAGAATATCCCGAGAGATTCCTGAGAGACTGAACTTGTTAATTGGCCTCATCTTCTGAAAGGATAATGAAGGTGGGCGTCAGAGCTGTTGGGTGGGCCTGGTGGGCGTCCCGGGTTGGTGGGCGTAGAAGAACGAGACGATATCTTGTGAAATTCACCAAAGAAATCAGGTCGACATAATTACTAAGATCCAGATCCCGACAGACGTATTATAATGAATCTGCAATAAGGCTTCTTCTTCTCATTAAAATATGATTTTAGATTAAGGCAATTAAGGATTATTTTTCAAAGCTGGCTATCATTACGGGACAAAGGCTGATGGGTCATTAATTCACTTCTCCCAAGGGAAAAGAAGAACAAGGAGAAACAAAAAGGAGAAACTGCAAATGGTGATAATTGTTTGTGTCTGACAATATGCACATTTATAAAGGGGATTTTGAATGCATATATATAGATAGATAAATGAATGATAAATAGATAGATAGACAGACAAATAGGCAGACATACAAATAGACACATAGACTGACAGACAGCCAGATAGATCGAGAGATAGGTTGATAGACATATAGAGAGATAGATACATAGATAGTACTAATAATAATTATAAAAAATGCATTGGCTAAAGCGGTTGTTTACATTAGTAAAATAGTCACTTTACAACATTTTTTAAATGTTTGATACAGTTAAGAACAGTAGACACATAATATCTGGTTGTATTACATCTCGACTCACATATCTTTGCATTACCATAATGGCGGAGGTGTTTCCCAGACCTATGGAAGTCTGGAAGAAGGTCTTGTTGTCTCGCGGATGTTAGGATGTTGTTTGCAGACTTTTCTGTTAATCACTCTCTTGTAGGGATGTTCAGTTTGTTTAGTACATAGGAATAGGAAGTGTTATTAGGTGCAAAAATAATGCGTAGAGCTCTTTACTGTATTTTTCCCCTCACTTAGCTCTTTTCTGTATTTCTTTCTAACTTGACATTTTCAAAGTTGTGATGGACGAATGCCATAGTGGGGCTGCGTATTCACAGATAGGTTATATGAGAGTCGTCCATGTGCACATTTGGTCGTCAGGGGATCCTCCAAACGATAGGAGTTCAGATAACATTAAGTATCTTTTTTTTCGCACGTTGAAATGGCTTTCTTGGTGTTGCTGAACCATTTCAGGTCTTCTCTGATTACTATTCCTAACAGGTTCACCTCAGAGGCGTGATTTAAGGGGTCGCTGTGCATTGTCAGGGGCTCTTCACAGCCTGCCGATTGATTAACATTTGGATCTTAATGTCATGCATCTACATTTTATTCACTAGGGTCGTTCTGATACGTGGTTAAGGGAATCCGGTTGCAAGATGTTGCCTCGCCCTGATTTATATGCGAGTGCGAGCGTCATGTTGTCGCCCACGTATTCGTATTTTTACATGTGGAATCTTATCCTCATTAGATATTATAAGGAATAATAGGGGGCCGAGGACCGTTACTTGAGGGACGCCGCAACGCGGTTCGATTTCGTGAGAGATCTGGTTGTCTGCTCGGATCCTCTGGGAGAGGACGTTGATGAAGGAGAAATTCCAGGGATTTCCTTATATGAGGATGGTGTGATCAGTGAGGTCGAATGCTCTCCGTAGTAACAATGGTGATCTCCAGTCGCTTATTTACTTCGATAAGGTAGTGGATTGGCGATCTTTCTTATACTGTATGTTCCCAAACTGATGATTAGTTTTGCCGGGAGTGACTTCCATAATTCCTTGGCGATTGTTCTTTCAGATCTTCTTTTGGATGAGGATAAGCGAATGTCGTCGAGAGAAGTGGGCGGACGTGTGGTCTGTGGAATCGGAACTGCCATAAATCGGGAGTAAAGTCTCTCATTACTTGTGGAGGGATGTCGTCACGAACAGCTGATTTACTCTTTGCTAGTCGTTTTGGCCACGAGTTTGTTTTGCTATGGCGGCATAACTGCAGAAGGGGTAGAGTGGTTCATTTGGGGAGGACGGTAGGATGGGACTATAGGTATGTTAGTTTTTGTAGTGGTTGTGAATGGGAGTCAAGGAGAGAAGTAGGTAAAAAGGAGAGAAAAGGTTGAGAACAGGATGTGTCTCGGGGGTTGCGTTATGGGGGGTTGCGTTATGGCTGTCTGGGTGGTAGAGATAAGAATTGTCTGACACTGAACTGAGACGGTCAGACCTGCTGGATTTCCGTGCTAGTGATCGCCATGACATGCCTTCCACAATCCTGTAGAAGTTGTCGAGGGTTGTTTGTTGCCCAATAAACATTTCCATCAGCAACTCGACTGTGTTTTGGAGGACAATAAGTGGGTCTTCGGACATAGGTTTTCCTGGCACTGTGTGTGTTTGCGATTCTTTGCTTTTGGAGATAACAGGTGGGTCCCAGTCTGTTGACGGCATGTCTGTTGTCGTTACGAAATCGATAGACAGATTTATGGATTGACATATAGATGAAGAGATAGATACATAGAAAACTATATGTACATATGTATGAATAAATAGGTAGGTAGATAGATTAATAGATAGGTAGATAGTTAGATGAATGATTAGTTTTATACATAGATATTTTTACATATACAAGTAGACTGATTAATTGATTATATATGTATATATATATATATATATATATATATATATATATATATATATATGTATGTATATACATATATGTATATATATATGTATATATATATATATATATATATATATATATATATATATATATATATATATATATATATATATATATATATATATATATATATATATATATATATATATATATATATATATATATATATATATATATATAAGTAGATAATATATATAAGTATAAGTAGACTGTTATAAGTAGACATATAATTAGACTGATTAATTGATTATATATATGTATATATATATATATATATATATATATACATAAAATATATATATGTATATGTATATATATATATATATATGTGTGTGTGTGTGTGTGTGTGTGTGTGTGTTGTGTGTGTATGCATATCTATATCTATATCCATATCTATCTTTACATAGATATATAAATATGAATATATAAACACACACGCACACATATATATATATATATATATATATATATATATATATATATATATATATATATGTGTATATATATATATATATATATTTATATATATATATATGCGCGCGCGCGTGCGCGCGCGCGTGCGTGTATGTGTGTGTGTGTGTGTGTGTGTATGTATGTGTGTGTATTTATATATATATATATATATATGTATATATATATATATATATATATATATATATATATATATATATATATATATATATATATATATATATATATATATATATATATATATAAATATATATATACATAGACATACATATATACACATTTGTGTGTTTCTATGTGTGTATATATCAGCTTGTCTATTTATTCCCTCATTTCTGAAAAATGCATTTACGCCATTCGCATTTTTCCGGATTACACTCAACATCGAATTATTAATGGGATGCACGTTACAGGATATCCCTCTTAATTTGGTTAATGCGTCCCATGTGACGTGGCGTAGGGTGAGGGGGGGGGGGTGAGAGAGGGGAGGAGAAGGGGGGATGGGAATGAGGAGGAGGATTGGGGGGAGAGCGATAGAGTATGGGGAGGGGGGGGGGGGATTGGGCGGAGATGGGAGAAGGGGGGGGGAG
>BOPN01003437.1:60000-65000 GCA_017312705.2 Penaeus japonicus | reverse complement strand
CATGTTTCTCGTCATCTTTAGGCACTCTTATTATTCTTGGAACGACGCTTATAGAACTGTATGAAGGGGGGTTTTATGTGTGATAGAAATTACCCCCCCCCCTCTCTCTCTCTCTTTTTCTCTCTCTCTCTCTCTCTCTCACCCCCCCCCCACTCTCTCTCTCCCTCTATCCATCTACCTCTATTTCTATCTCTCTTTCTTTTTCTCCCTCTATCTCTGCCTGTTCCTCGTTCTTTCAGTTAGTGCTATCCTTTTTGTTTGTTTGTTTGTTTTAATACTATTCAATCAACCCTATGCGTCGTACTCACTTATCGGTATGTTGGTTCTATTTACATTGATTTATTCATGACTTTCTTGATAACACTGCTGTCCTTGACGTTGGTAACAGTGACTGATATATTTACAACCAAGTCAATATTGACAGTGAAATATTAATAGAGGAACTGCAATTATAAAGCACAATTATTTCTAGTAATGATATTGGCAATAATTTCTAATGGTCAATTCATTACCATAAATGTTTTGTGAAATGATTTCTTCCTTTACAGCAACGAATACGGTGAGAGAAGTATGCTTTGTATTAACAGTGATAACATCATTTAATTGATTGTGATATCACAGACGGTTATGAGGATAATGATAATGAAGAGGATAACGATGATGGAGATAATGATAGATTATTGTCTTTTTCGATAATGATAGTAATAGTAGTATCGTTACTATTACCTATACACTTACTGCAACTACTACTAATAGTACATATGATAATTATAATAATGATGCTAATAATAGTTATGATGATGATAAAGATAAAAATGGTAATAACAACAGTTGATTATAACAATAATGATATTGATATATCTGAGGACAATTACAATAATGATATTGATATACCTTATGATAATTATAAAAATGATATTAATAGACCTGATGATAATAACAATAATCATGTTGGTAGACCTAATGATGATAAAAATAATGATGTTAATAAACCTAATCATAATAACAATAATACTATCATCATAATGATAATATCAACAACAATATTAATAATAATGAATAGAAGTTGATAGAAAGGACAAACGTTTACCAATAAAAGCTCAGTCGATGAATAAATAGTGTCACGACATCACACGGCGGTTTTCATCTCAGTCAATCACGTGCCATTCATATTACGTCAAAGGGAAAGAGAGAACAAATTATGATAGATTATGTTTGCAAATACGGATATATGTTTCATTGCGGATGTTCTGTGGATGCTGATCTAGGTATCCAGCATATCATTAATTGATTTATTATATAGATTTTTAACAACGTCACCGATCAAAAAAAAAAAAAAAAAAAAAAAAAAAAGATCATAAAAATCAAACAGTCCATTTCTA
The DNA here is from genome assembly GCA_017312705.2 of Penaeus japonicus. Classification (NCBI taxonomy): domain Eukaryota; kingdom Metazoa; phylum Arthropoda; class Malacostraca; order Decapoda; family Penaeidae; genus Penaeus; species Penaeus japonicus. The sequence goes on along the minus strand of BOPN01003437.1, from coordinate 63,618 downwards.
TACTACCGCTTTCAGTAGAATGACGTCACCAGGCTCCGCCCCTCACACGTGGATGTGCTGCCCTATTGTTATTGAAACCTATTTCTAATTGTCAATTGTTTCTGGCTCATTTACAACCCATCTATAAGTTTCATCACAACTCGTTAATAACTTTGAGAATGAACAAAGCGACCACTCAACAAATAAGTATATTACATCGGAAGACATTAACTTCCGCCTTTGATAGTGGTTGTAATTATAATAGTAATGTTGATGGGGATGATTCTTTCTCTTACTCACTCAGTCTCTGTCTCTCTCTCTCTCTCTCTTTCTTTCTCTCTTTCTCTCCCTCTCTCTCTCTCTCTCTCTCTCTCTCTCTCTATCTCTATCTATATATATATATATATATATATATATATATATATATATATATATATATATATGTCTTCCCGCTCTCCCTCACTCCATCCAACCTCCCTCCCCCCTCCTTCCACCCCTCGTTGCACCCCCTCCCCCCCTGAGGCGTCCCCCTGCGAGGTACCTGCAGTCTCCGAGTCCATTCCTTCCTCGTGCAGCTGGCGGATGCGGCGGCGGCTGCCCAGGTGGATGAGCGTCTCCCACGTCAGCTCCTGAGGGTGGAGAAGGGCGTGAGTAAGGGCGTGGGCGGAGGTATGTGTCTCATTATAGGTATAGGTAGATGGACAGATGGATAAAGATATGCATTTATGTGTATATCTGTACAGCTCTATCTATCTGTTTATCTACCTATATATGTGTGTGTTTGTCTATCTATCTATATATGTACACACACACGCACACTCGCACATACATACACACACACTCACACACACACACACACTCACACACACACACACATACACACACACACACACACATATATATGAGGATAATGATAATGAAGAGGATAACGATGATGGAGATAATGATAGATTATTGTCTTTTTCGATAATGATAGTAATAGTAGTATCGTTACTATTACCTATACACTTACTGCAACTACTGAGAGAGAGAGAGAGAGAGAGAGAGAGAGAGAGAGAGAGAGAGAGAGAGAGAGAGAGAGAGAGAGAGAGAGAGAGAGAGAGAGAGAGAGGGAGTGAGAGAGAGAAAGAGAGAGGGAGTGAGAGAGAGAAAGAGAGAGAGAGAGGGAGTGAGAAAGAGAGAGGGAGTGAGAGAGAGAGTGAGAGAGAGAGAAGAGGGAGGGGAGACAGAGAGGTAGAGAGCCAAAACCGGAGAGATTGAACACAAGAAAGAAGGAAGGGAGAAAGAGCGAACATCGAATCGAAAAGCGTTAATGAAGAGAAGTCAAAAAGCAAAGAGTCATGCGGAGGCAGCGAGGTTCTGAAACGTGGGTATCGAACTCCCTAGACTTGCGACAGACGATTGAGACCCGGAATGTCGTTTTTATATCAGTGTTGCCCACTTATCGGTTATGGTTTTTGTGATCCATTTTGTGGCCAGTCATTATCCTGCAGTTAACTCTTATCATCACTACCTCCGATGTTCTTTATTTCTTATCATTATCAGTGCCTTTATCTATTTCCCCCCCCCCCCCCGACACTGTTTCATTATCGACAACAGTCAGTCTCGTCATTATCATTTCCGATATTGAAGGTTCGTCATCATTACTGTCCTCATTTTCATCATCATTATCTTCTTTGTGACTCAGGCTTTGCGAATCGGATTTTTAAAAGGAATTTTGCTCTTTAAAAGGATGATGTGGACGCTCTCCATTGCATTTGCGTTTCCTTTTAAGTGTTGTTTTTGTTGTTGTTTTTGTTGTTGTTGTTATTGTTGCTATTCACCACAACATCCATCATCATCATTATCATCACCACCACCACCACCACCACCATCATCACCACCACTACCACCATAATCATCATCATCATCATCATCATCATCATCATCATCATCACCATCTTCATATTTCTATCTCCCCCCTATCCTACCCCCCCCCCCCCCATTACCCCATCTTATCTCGCCTTTGTTCGCACATTCCTGCAAACGTGCGAGAACTTCCGGCCGCGAGAACGTGTCGGCGCAGGAACCATCTTGTCTGGAGTGAAGGGGAGGGGGAGGGGGAGGGGTATCCTTATAGGTCTCACTCCCTTTTTTTATGCGTCTCTCTGTTTGTCTGTCTGTCTCTCTTTTTCTCTCTCTCTCCTTCTCCCTCTCTGTCTCCTTCTCATTCTCTCTCTCTCCCTCTCCTCCTTCTCCCTTTCCTTCTACATCTCTCTCTCCTCCCTCTCCCTCTCCCAATCTCTCCCACATACAGACAGATATTACAAACACAGCTAATACAACCCTCTCGCGGTAGTTATTCACATACTTATAATTCTTTGATTATTTTTCCTCTTATCCCGGAGTCAGTCCTTTCCAGCAGGACAAGATGTTTTCCTTCTCTCAAGATGTTTACCATGGGATAACAAAGGACGTTCTCGCTGTCGTGTATAAACCATCTATTTCGAAATGACACATGATTACTCAAAGGGATTGACGTGTAATTCTAGATGACAAGTTTTTGCTGATATATGAAAGGCCAGGTAGGGATACAAGTGGTAGTGATGACGATAACTCATGCGGGTGGTGATACTGCTGAAGTGTTGGGATGTGGTGGTGATTTTTAAGAAGTGGTGATCCCCTAGATGATGAATTCCCAGATGGTGATGGAAATGAAATATCATGGAATTTGAGTGTAGTGTGTAATAGAAAAAAAATGGGTGATGAATGTTCCGTAATGGAAGGAAAAATTGAACAATGTAGGATTGAAGGATTTCTTTTTATTCTAAATCTAATGGCTGAAGTTGGTTCATGGTCATGAGCGGTCTCTTGTGACTTTGTTTCCTGCATGAAAAAGATGTAACGGAAATACCAGTAGCACCATAGAACAAATAACATCGTTTATGTCCCGTGACTTTGCCTGTTTTACGGGTCGTTGATAATTCCTTTTTTCTTCTTCTTCGAATGGCTTTGGGAAAAAAAATAACTTCTTCACGAAGAACATTTGCCTAATATGAATCTCCTACGTCCCTAATGTCCAAACAAACAAAGACTAAACAGATACACAAAATCAGAAACTCCTCGATCTCTCTAGCCTCTTGGATGCTGCGTCCTCCTGACCTCCTTAACAGCTGATACAACACTTTGGGGTGTGTAAGCTATTGAAAACAACGCAATTTCACTTAAAATATGGTGTCCTAAATGAGGTATCTGCCCTGAATAACGAAGGTTGACTAAGAACCACCTGTTAACCATCCATTCTATTTTCCCTATTTACTTGTCGAGAGAAATTATATAAGAAGATGTATGTGGAAAGGGATAGTATTCCGATTCCGGGGAATTAATGATTCAGTCCTAAATAGGCGAGAGATGCTTCTGAAGATCAGAAACGAAAGGTAAAGTGATTACTTCAATACAAGTGTGCAAAGTGTGGCATGATATGAAGCTTGATAAGCCTCTTGGTGCAACACTAAGCTGATTTTTAGCAAGATCATGAGATTCGTTATTTGTTGTTATTATTGTTAGAAATTTATGGTAAAAGAAAAAGGTTTTGCTAGATTCCCATTCCCATCTAAACATAGGAATGTCACCGAGATATCTGGATACTTCACTGTCAAC
>BOPN01003437.1:47500-52500 GCA_017312705.2 Penaeus japonicus | reverse complement strand
AATTAGCACATCCTCTACTTTTGCCTATTTCTGTTCTGTGTATATATATATATATATATATATATATATATATATATATATATATATGTATATATATATATATATATATATATATATATATATATATATATATATATATATATATATATGGCAGACGTCCCACCATACACAAAATAGATTTTCAATAAATCTATTTTGTGTATAGTGGGTTTATCTGCCATTTATCAACACGGAAGCGTGTTTAGCAAGTCATATATATATATATATATATATATATATATATATATATATATATATATATATATATATATATATATATACATTATCATCGTCATAACCATCAAAATTGGTATTATAGTTAGTATTGTTATCATTACTATTATTATCATCATTGTTATTTTTTGTTATTATTAGTATTGCCATTGTTTTTGTTATATGATTATTTTTAATTATTACTAACAATTATAGTTATCATTAATGATAATGCTATTATCATTATCATGATTACTGTCATGAAATCATCATCATAAGGAGGCGGTTTCCTTATCTGCCTGTTTTATTTGTGTAATATGTGCCCTGCCATATATCATTAAATGCAGATCATGGTCCCTTGTAATATGATACTTATGGACAATGCTCGTCCATAGTCTCTCTCTCTCTCTCTCTCTCTCTCTCTCTCTCTCTCTCTCTCTCTCTCTCTCTCTCTCTCTCTCTCTCTCTCTCTCTCTCTCTCTCTCTCTCTCTCTCTCTCTCTCTCTCTCTCTCTCTCTCTCTCTCTCTCTCTCTCTCTCTCTCTCTCTCCCTCTCTCTCTATCTGGCTCTTCCCTCTCTCTCTCTATCTATCTATCTGTATCCCTCTTCCTCTGAATACGTGATGTACATAGACCAGAATCTTTATACTTAGAGTAAAAGCACAATTCCAGACATATTACAGCGAGCGCTTGCCGTTGCTCACCCGTTGCAGCCGCGGAAAAAGTGGTGAAATGTAGGATTTATCCCTCATAATTCAGGCTCGCGTCAGAGTGTGTGTAATGTCTGCAGTCACAGTGCTTGTAAGCGAGAAACAACGAGGAGTGAATGGTAGGTAAGAAGGTGCTTGGAGAGGCACTAGTGTAACGCTATTGTGGAAGTGAAAGCAGGGGACAGGGCGAGAAAAACAAGCTGTGATCAACTTTAATGAAGGAGTGAGGAATGTTTTTGTCTTTTATAGTGGGTTTAAAGTTGGTTGTGTGTTTATGTTTGAGTGTGTTTGTGTGTAAATGTGCGTGTGTTTGTATGTGTGTTTGTATGAGTGTTTGTGTTTGACTCTGTGTGTGTGTGTGTGTGTGTGTGTGTGTGTGTGTGTGCGTGTGTGTGTGCGTGTACGTGTGTGTGTGTGTATTTGCCTCTCTATGTCTGTCTACACGAACGACTACACATCTCCCTCTCCGCGTGCCTCCGCGCATATATATACTATACAGCCAGCCATGCGATTTCAGACTATCTCTGTGTGCCTATATATCTCTCCCCAAGATTATGCATGAGAGCAATTTAGCTCGCAGTCAGCTCAAGGATCGGGACAGACCAGTCAAAGCAAGGCATGTATAAAGTAGCGCCCGTCTCCCACCATAACCCTTTTCTCTCAATGGCAGCATCTAGACATCCATTGCATATATGGAAACGAGATGAGAGTAATAACCGATTTTTCTTGCTACAGCCCCAAAGATCAAAGAGCGCTATCGTGGAGACAAAAAAATTATTTTGCTAATGTATTTACAAGAGCTCATGAGAGGATGTAGAGAGGGTTGTGCAGATGGTCAAAGTAGGGGCAGAATCGAGGATTATGTCGCCTGCCCTGTTCAGAAAAGCAGAGAGAGGAATGAGGAGATAGAGGGAAGGAGATTAAAGATGATATCTGTATCGTGGAGGAAGAATTATGAGGCTTAGTAGGATGGATATTACGTTTGCGATTAGTGCTGTGATTATCATGTTGTTGATATTAATGTTTTTTATCATTATTATTATTATTTTTTTTTTTTTGTCATTGTTAGTATTATTACTTTTGTTTTTGTTTTCAGTGGTACTGTTAATGTTATTATAATTCTTTTACAATTACTGATATTATCATCATCATTATCATTATCATATTATTGTGATTATATTCATTATCATTATAACTATTATTACTATTATCAGTATCATGATTATCATTATCACAGTTATCATAATAAGTATCATTATTATCATTATTACTATTATTATTATTATTGTTATAATTGCTACTATCATTATTATCATTATTATTACCATTACGATCATTGCTAACTTCATTATTACCATTATTATTATAATTATCATTATTACTATCATTATTATTATTATTATTATTATTATTGTTGTTGTTGTTATCATCATGATTACTACCATATTACTATTACCATCTATTAAAACGACTACGGTACAACTATAACCATTACTGCTAACAATAGGTAGGTACAATACAATAACAATGGTGATGATTAATGATAGAAAATATAAATATGAGAAAAATAATTATAAGAAAAAAATTATGAAATAATCGTAATCAATTATTACTAATAGTCACAATGAAATAAAAACATGTTTATCCCCAGAGATTGCAGAAAATGCAGAGAAAAAGGCATCCGCCATTAATACATCCAGGCTTTCTTTATAAGCCAAAACAAAACTTACAGAAAATATAAACAGTTATATTATCTGAAATGGAATGAGTGATCTCCAGATATCATAGAAGTCGGTAACAGTAATAGTTCTGATATGTTTGATGATGATAATATTAATGAAAATAATAATAATGATGATAATTATGATGATGATAATGATGATGATGATCATTATAATGATGGTGATACTGACGATGAGAACAATAGCAATAATGATAATAATAATAGAAATAATAATGATAATAATAATAATAATAATAATGTTAATGACAATATTAATAAGGATAATGATAATAATGATAATCATAAAAGTAATAATAATAATGATAATAATGATATAAATAATAATGATAATGATAATGATAATAATAACAATAATAATAATAACAATGATAATAATGATAATAATTATTATATTGATAACAATGATAATAATAATGATAAGGATAATAATAAAAATGATAATGATAATAAAAACAATAATAATAATAACATTGATAATAATGATCATGATTATTATATTGATAACATTGATAATAATAATGACAATGATAATAATAAAATGATAATGATAATAACAATAGCAATTATGGCAACTGTAATAATGATGATAATGATACTGATGCTAACAGGGATACCAGTGATGATGCAAATGGTAATAATGATAGTAAAGATGTGCATGATAATAATGATAATGATAATAATGATAACAAGAGTAATGATAACAAGAGTAATGATAACAATAATAACAATAACTATACTATCATTATCATAATCATTATCAAAAACAATAATGAAAAATAACAATATGTAAAATTATACATCAGAAAAAACAACACTTCAGTTCATGGAATTGACAAATGAAAAAAGAAGAAGAAAAAGAAGAAAAAAGACAACAACAACAGCAACAGTGAATGGATTTAGCACAGAGAGAGAAAGAGAGAAAGAGATTGGGTGCAAAAGAGTTACAGTCTGGTTGGTTGGTTGAAAAGGTTGAAAAATGAAGTAATCGAGAACTTTGTGGTGTGGCGACTCAGATATATATGGAGGAAGATGAGAGTGTCCACTTTAATAAAGTTTGGGTACATCGGGGAATTAGAGAAAGGGTGGGAATCTAAGGGTGGGAGAACTAGTAGGGAGATGGAGAGGAAGGGTGAAGGATGAATGGTGAAGGGTGGGTGGCTTTAGTAAGATTAGTTGTTACTTGCATCTCAGATGGATGAGGTAATAGAGGTTACCCTCAAGGGTGGAGGGAGTGATGGAGGGAGAGGTAGAGGGAGTGATAGATGGGGAGAGGAGGGAAGGAGAAGAGAGAAGGGTGGAGGGGGTTAGGGAAGATGAAAGCATTGATTGAAAAATGTTATGACTATTCTATGTCACGTAAGGTCATTTTCCTTCGAAAAAAAAATCTATGATGATAATGATAATAATAATGATAGTGATAATAATGATAATATGATAATGATATTAATAATAGTAATCATCATCGTATTAATAACAATGATAATAATATGAATATAATAATGATATAAATAATGACAATAATAATAGTAATGATAACAATAAAAATAATGATAATAGTAATAATGATACTATTACTACTACTACTACTACTACTAATAATAATAATGATAATAACAATGATGGTCAAATTCAAAGAGTCATTCTTTCAGACCTGTTTCATCCCTCTTACTAATCTTGCGCTTTGTCCTCCGCAAAGACAAACGCATCCTCATACCCATCTCGGGAAAACATTCCCCCTCGTAATCCACCCACGCCCCCTGTCTTACGCCCCGCCATTTTCTCTGGAACGCCTCCCCCCTCCGTCCGCTTTGCCGTTTTCTCTTTATATGCCGTTTAACAGAGCTCGACAAGGCTGATGGATGACGTAATCACTCGCTCGACCTCGCGTTCCCTCCTGGACGGATTCGGAGCCATTGACATGCTTCCTGGATTTACAATGATTGCGCCGGGATGCGGAGGGTGCTGGAGCTTCACGCTGGCTGGCTGGCCTGTGACTCGCGGGTTGCGTCGCGCTGGATTCGAGGCGATGGGATGGCCTCGTCCTCGTCCTCGTCCTCATCCCTTTGGGCGCTTTCTCTCTCTCGCCTCTCTCTCTCTCTCTCTGAGGAGGAAGGTGGGAAGGATGATAATACGCCCTGCTTGCAAGCTTCGAATTAAGAGAGATGGAGAGAGAGTGTGAGGGAGAGTGAGAATGAGAGAGAGAGAGAGAGAGTGAGAGAGAGAGAGAGAAAGAGAGAGAGAGAGAGAGAGAGAGAGAGAGAGAGAAAGAGAGAGAGAGAGAAAGAAAGAAAGACA
>BOPN01003437.1:30000-35000 GCA_017312705.2 Penaeus japonicus | reverse complement strand
TAGGATATACGTGTACGAATGTAAGAGGGGGAGGTGGGGAGAGAGAAGGGTAAGAGGAGAGACGGGGGGAGGTGGGGAGAGAGAAGGGTAAAAGGAAAGACGGGGGAGGGGGGAGGGAGAAGGCAAGGATAAGAGGAAAGGAAGGGAGGCAAGGGGAGGAGGGAGAGGGGAGAGCGGAGGGAGATAAGAAGAGAGGGGAGAGAAGAGAGAAGGAGGGATGGGGGGGGGGTGAATAAGGAGTGGGGGGGGGGGGATTTACAATTGGTAGCTACAATGCTGCGGTCTGAGATGTGGAAATATTATTAGATTGTCTGAGGAGATATACTGTGCGTGCATTTGTGTGTGTGTGTGTGCGAGTGTCGTAGTTTATATCTGTATCTGTGTGGAGAGAAAGAAAGTGGTGGTAGGGTGGGTGGGTGTGGGTGTTGGGGGGGAGGGGTCATCGGAGGACAGCATCTTAAACGTTTATTCAGATTTGCCAAAGAGAATAAAAAGAACATATAGCTCGACGTGTGTTTACGTTTGAATGTGTACTTGCATATGTCTATACCTTTAAAACCTTTAGATAAACATACTACATGTACCTCTATATACACATGCGTTTGTTTGTCCATCTCTCTCTCTCTCTCTGTAAACAAACAGGGGAGGGGGGCAGATGAAGGAGAGGGGGACTGGGGTAGATTGAATAGAGGGAAGGGAGGGGCAAAGGAGAAAGATGGAGAGGGAAAGGAATGGATGAGGAAGTGGAAAGATGGGGGGGGGGGAGAAATATGTGAGGAGAGAATGTGGAGATGGACGAAGGAAGGAAGGAAGATGGAGAAGGGAGAGGGAAGTGAATAGGATGGATGGGGGTAGAAGGTGGGAGAAGGGATAGAAAGAAAGGGAAGAGATAGAAGGAGGGAGGTAGGAAGATCCAGATGAGGGGGGAAGATGAAGAGGGATAAAGTGGGTAGAAAGACGCAGAATAGAGGGTGGGGGCACGAAGAAAGAAAATGATATAGAAGAAAAAAGAGACAAAAGAGAGAAAATGAAAAGAGATAAGAAAGTGAAAAGACACGAGAAAATGAAAAGAGATAAGAAGGTGAAAGGATACGAAGAAATGCAAAGAATAATATAGGCACTTGAAATTTCCAGTCCCTCTAGCTAAGCAAGGAATACTCAAAGTTGGGAAAGGGATAGATAGAGGAAACGGGAAGCAGGAAGGCGGAAGGTAGTAAGACGCAGGGAAGAGAAGGCGAAGTGGGATGAGACAGAGAAAAAAAAATAAAAAGAGGGTGATATAGAAGAGGGTAAAGGAGGATAAAGAGATTAGACATAGGGGAAAGAGAGTAAGAGGAGGATGCAGGAGAGACGAGAAAGGGAGAAGGATACAAGAATATGACACGAAGGGAAGAAAGATATAGGAACAGAGCGAAGAGAAGGAATATAAAACGACGACAAGGGGATACAGTACGAAGAACAAAATGATAAAGAAGGAAAAGAAGACAAGAGAAAAACGGAGTAGCCTAAGAAGCAAGGATATAGAGGAAAGCGAAGGATAGTAATTGCACATGGAACTTCTCGTCCGACCAGCTAGGCACGGGACACTCAGCCAGCCATGAAGAGAGGCCAAAGTAAAATAAATTTGAAACAAAGTCCTCTTATATTTTTCCTTGCGTTGCAGCCCCAGGCGATTCAACAAATCAAGATTTATGGTCCATTCTTTTGCAATTGTTTTTTTCTTTCTTTTTTAGTTTTTCTTGTTTTTTTTTTTTTTGCTTTATTTTTCTTGTGTTTAGGAAGTCTCGACTGGATATTTGCAGAGAAAAGATAATGGTATATTGTTGGTGAATTATAAGCATGCTGGAGGAATCGACAATTTGGCAAAGTCAGAGATGTATTCATTCGTTATTGGTTTTATCATATGATTATCTTTATTATCAATATCATGACTATTCTTGTTATTCTTATTGATATCATCATTGTTATTATTATCATTACCATTATTATTGATATTATTATCATTGTTATTATGTGTATCATTGTCATTATGTTTATTGTTATTTTTGTTATCATTATTATTATCATTATTACTAAACTAATATCCTCATTATACTAATGTTACTATTATCATTATAATCTTTATTCTGCTCATCATCACTGTTATCATTATCGTTATCGTTATTATTCTTATTATCAATTTTATTATCATCATTATCTTCATCATTGGTAATATGACTACTACTACTGTTATTGTTATTATCATCATTATTATTGATATCATTATAATAATCACTATTATCATTTGATTATTATCAGTATTATCATCAATATCGCCATTGTTATTTTTAACATTATTATTATTATTGTAATTATCAGCATCATCATTAGTAGTAGTAGTATTACTTTTATCAGTATTATCATTATCATTGATGTTAATATAATCATCTTCAATATCATTATAATCATAATCATCTTTATTACTACTACTACATAAATATATATATATACTACTACTACTATCGTTATCCTTGTCATGACCAATATTGTTGTTCCTATTATTATCATCACCGTTATTATCATACTTGTTAGTATTATATTCCTTAGTATCATTGCTACTATTGTTATAATTTTTATTACTATTATTACAATCATTATCATTTGTATTATCACTATTGTTATCGTTATTACTATAACTATTGTCATCATTATCATGAATATCATCAAATTACTATTATTGATATTATTTCTTGTGTTATTATCATTGCTATCATCATGTTTATATTTAAATCATAGTTCATTGTCCTCCATTGACATAGAGCCTTAATAAGGGTTAGAACTTATGTTTCACTCACTTCTTCCTTTTTTCTGATGACTCGCATCTTATAAAAAGACTGTCCCGTTGCTGTTATTTCTGCGCGTATGACATGTTGCGGTTTCACAGTGTTAATGGGATATGACAAAACCGGCACGGAGGACTGTCTATCGCTGAGGTTCCCAAACTGGGGTACGAGTAGCCCTAGAGTTATGCATAAAGGTCAAAACCGGATATTTTTTCCCAACATTTAGTAGCAATTGAAGCGGCAGATGATATGAAATAACCACTCAAGCAATCCCAATAATTAGTTGTTTTTATTTTTACTTTGTTAACGAATTCGTTTATTTCATTTTAAGTTCATCTTAGTTTCATAGGATTCAATACCGTTACACTTACATATTGGTTTGCTTGAGGTAAGATATGTTTTTCATGGAAAATCATATTAATATTCAATGATTCCAAGTGACTATCATACTACTTTAAATAACTTGTAATCGACTAACATCCAATCCGCTATGAACATATATAAGTCACATTATGAATATCACGAGTAATGCAATCCATATGTCGTGATCGAATTTGCAGTCGGGCATCCCTACTGAAGCATAGAAGATGAGGAAGAAAGGAAATGGGTCTCACAAGGTGGCGTGAGGCAGGTGACCCTTGCAGACGATCTCCTGCGCTGAGCGTTACCCTTCGTATGGACACTGGGCTTACAAAACCAGTTGAAAATGGTTCTGTTAAATATCATTGACACCTCAAAATATTGCACGCATATCTGCGCAGAAAATGCACGGGCAGTTCCAAAAGTAACTTTTCGCGGGCTCTAGTTCGCACAGGTGAAAACGCGCACCTGAAAAGAAGCCCGCCACAGACAGAGGGAGACACAGAGAAACACTTGAGACAGGGAGAGGGCACGCTGGGGCTCGCCAGGACGACACGCTGTCGCCATTTTTTTTGTGTTTTATATATTCAGTGTTTTTAATATCCAACGTTTGTAACGGCCTAACTTCGCCAGTGGATTTCATCTGTGTGGCGATATGAGAAGGTTAAGACAATTATATTGGTTGCATATATGTACGCTGCCACTCCCGGAGTAAAACACCAGAACTCGTTGTTTTATTTAATTTCTTCCGTTTTTGTTGTCTTATTTCTTTCTTTTAATTTACACAAGTGAAGTGCTGCCAAACAAAATAGATGCAGTAAACAGGTATACGCAACGACCTAAACAACGTGTAGTATCTTCAGGCCAATTTCAGTATTTGAATATTGCTAATGAACTTCCATTTTGCCATGAGATGGTTAATATAAATCCTCTTCTACTCACGCCTACGCACACACACACACCCACGCACGCACACACACACACACACACACACACACACACACACACACACACACACACACACACACACACACACACACACACACACGCACACACACGCACACACGCCTACTTGGAGACTATTATTATTTGTCTGAACTTATGCTTATAGCAGATAATGAATTCGAGAGTGTAGAACATAAATAGGGTTATAGTTTTGCTTGAATTATTGTTAGTTTAATACTCCAATTATTAGATTCCCTCTTGGCCACTTGCCTCATGCTTAAGGCGGACCACATTTCAAATATTTGCAGGAAAAATACTTGGTTAATATGAGCTCGGGAAATATTAAATGAAACCTGATGAAATATCCCGTGGATTTATGATGTTTAGATGTCCGGCACTGGCCTTCCCAATTGAGCCAACCGTGACACATACATGGGTCCCATAATAGATAATAAATAAGTCACACAGTAGGTAACCGATAAGTTGAACAAGTGACAACTACAAGTAACGATGCTCTAGACATTTTTTTCGTATATATTCATAACCTTCTTGTTCATAACCTCTAACTTAAACTCAATAACTCTAACTCTGATTACGTATCACCAATTCTGATTAGTGACAGCTCAAGTGACTTCTGTTCTTTACTCACAAAATTGATTTGCATGTGCGCTCACTATTCACCAGTCTCTGTTGTTTATTCCTGATCCCAATCCATCAGTTCATGGGAATCGTATTCGTCACTTGTAAGTTTGATTGACATGTGTTTTTATTGTTCACCTGTCGTTTTTGTTTGCTGATGATATCATGTTGTTGTTTTTTGTATTTTTTTCTTTCTTTCTTTTTGTAATTCGATTTTACAATAGGTGAATGACA
>BOPN01003437.1:12500-15000 GCA_017312705.2 Penaeus japonicus | reverse complement strand
ATCTTCATCATTATCAGTCCTGCTAATGTTTTTGAAACAAGATAAGTACAACCATTCAGAAACCATCACAGAAATGCTAATTTACAAATAGAATCTTTGCATCCGTGACCTTGAAGTGATATTGCATGCGGAATGTATATATACGCTTTTAGTCTTAAGTGATTTCAACATTTCCAGTCGTCCAGTATTAAAAAAATAAAAAATAATAATAATGTGTGTGCGTGTTTGTAAGCTTTTCTTATACCATGGATATGTTTATGTTCAAATAAAACTTTTATAAATTGTGTTTACGAGAACGCATTTGTACAAGGCTTCGGAATTTTATTTTAATGGGAACAGACTTCAGATTGGTGAGTATTTTAAATTTTGATATACATGCGTTCAAGTGATGGCAACAGAGGACATGGCTGTGTGGCAAGAATTACTAAATATAAACATGAAATAAAGACTATTACTGCAGGGAAATAAGACATCTGCTTTCTCACTAATGATTATGATAATATAAATAACAATAACAACAGAAGCATCAAAATAGGGATAAATATAAGGATGATAATAACAATAATAACCATAATGATGATGATAATTATAGCAAATCTCATTGTTATCTTTATTATTACTATCTTTATCATTATCCATGTTGCTATTATTGAAAAAAAACGAAGTAATAAAGATCATGAATATAGTTGCAATGAAAACAACATAACATCAGTGTCTATTTATAGAAACCTTTATAAACTCTATGTAATATAGATTCGGAAGCCACGTGTATATTGCATAACAGAACACCTACAGGACGGACTGACAAGCTCATAGGATGTTCCTGCAAAGGCCTATAATATTGACGGCTTCCTTGACTACAAGGCGTCAACCCTATAACATTACAGGTCATAAAGTGTTATGTGTCATGTTTCCTATACTACGGATATGGGGACAATCAATAATGTCTAACAGCCTGGAAACTGTCTTTCCTTTGGAAAAGATATCTCTAAATGGGCCATTTTCGAAAGTTATAGGACCATAGATAGACGTCGATTTCTGCATTATGTTTGGTCTATGTGGATGTTATATTGATTCGAGGAAAATGATGGAATCAAGGCAGTGACAATTTGATTTTACTGTCTCATATTTTCTTAAGGGATGGCGAGGTACACACACACACGCATATACATATGTGTGCGCGCGCGCGTGCGTGTGTCTGTGTGTGTGTGTATGTGTGTGTGTTTGATGTTGTTATTGGAAAATAACATCATCATTATAGGCAAAACTGATGTTTACGATAAAGATATAACATTATAAAATTCCAATGTAAGACTAGAGTCTTCTAATATATTAACAAAAGGACGATAACACATTTAAAGAAAGGATATAATGAGGCAACACACGAATTTTTTTGTGTCCAGGATTTCCCTCAAAGAGCTATCTGTATGCAAGAAATATAAATGAACATTGTGTAAATATTAACGTTTGTTTTGAACGTTTGTTAATCAACCAATCAGTAAGAGAATGTCTTATTGAAGTACCCTCCTGCGTTCATACAAGAAAAAAGAAATGTCAATGAATAGCTTAAACAGTATCAGGCCTTCACAAAAAAACTAACAAAAAATAACAATAACAAAAAAACTAAGCTTACTGAAGGTTAGTGTCGCCGATACTAGCTTTATTGGGTACTGATGGACAGCCGATGATGTGAGCTGTCCAGTTCTATTAGCTATAGCAACGGTATTGGTCGCGATACTTAAGGACGGCATAAGTTATACCTCGGAAATTACGGGGTAGAGGAAAAAGAAACGCTGGCGCCTTATCATATGCGATGATAACAAAGATAACGCAATACTAATTACATCATGTTCATATACATACACACACACACACACACACACACATATATATATACATATATATATATATATATATATATATATATATATATATATATATATATATATATATATATATATATATATATATATGTGTGTGTGTGTGTGTGTGTGTGTGTGTATAAATACACATATACATACACATACACACATACACACACACACACACACACACACACACACACACACACACATACACACACACACACACACATATATATATATATATATATATATATATATATATATATATATATATATACAAATATATATATATTACTCAACTTCAGACTTGCATGACGATTACACGCATGGATTAAAAGCGAGTGAAAAGGAGACCCAGCTCTCGTTCACAAAGTCATCAAAAGCACCCGAGCTTCGAATCGCTACTGCTTCGAAATACCATTGGTTCGGTCCCGTCCGCCGTTCGACTCAAAAGTCGGATTAGCGAAGCGGACACCCAGGGGAGAAAGACGTAGTGAAATGTGAAGTATAAGGAAGATCGGCGATAGAGTAATTAATCAAAGGAATTAATTAATGGTAGTCTCTGTAACTGGATTTTTGTTATTGTTGTTACTCATGGTTGCGGGGATAATGTTTATTGATATGACGATATTGAA
>BOPN01003437.1:0-5000 GCA_017312705.2 Penaeus japonicus | reverse complement strand
CATCTTAAAGTGTTTCCTTCATTCATATCTCTTGCAATGATGTATGCAATGTGTCCCCGGATCTGCAACTAGAGCTGCATCACTTTCAAAGGTTAGCTTGATCAGTTTATGCTATGTTGTTTCTACTCTGGTTCGCTACTCATTATAGCCATTATATATCTATTTGTGTGTGTGTGTGTGTGTCTGTGTGTTCATATACATGCTAGCTTGCATTATTTGACCTCGTTTTCGTTAGTCCTTTGTTTCTTCCTTTGTTCCTTTATCAAGAATGTCCTGGTTTGTGATGGTGTTCCTGAGAGGCATTATCCTATACACGTAGCTATTTATATCTCTCCATCCCATTGCTGTCACTTCTACCACATTTATATATAATATATATATATATATATATATATATATATATATATATATATATATATATATATATATATATATATATATATATATATATATATATATATATATATATATATATATATATATATATATATATATATATATATATATATATGTATATATATATATATATATATATATATATATATATATATATATATATATATATATGTATATATGTATATATATATATATATATATATATATATATATATATATATATATATATATACATATATATATACTGTATATATATATATATATATATATATATATATATATATATATATATATATATATATACTGTATATATATATATATATATATATATATATATATATATATATATATATATATATATATATATATATATATATATATATATGTATATATATATACATATATAAATATATATATATATATATATATATATATATATATATATATATATATATATATATATATTATATATATATATCCACAAAATATATCTTTGGTAGTTACCTTGATGTTGATATACGTATGTCCGTAAATGTTCTCCATGAATGTACATCTATGTACATCTCAGCTTGCATGCAGGTGAATGTACGCTCGTATGTATGTGGCATTGATATGAGCGTGTGTGTCCGCCCGTGTCTGTTGGCGTGTCAGAGAGAAAGTGACTGTAGATTTCCCTATTTAGCTATTTGTTCCTAACGTTATGTAATCCACTGTACCCATCTCTAGCACCTGCCTTTCAAAGAAGAGACACCTCATTATCGTAAAACAATATTTGAAAAAGAAAGAAAAAAAAAGAAAAAAAAAAAAGGCAGTTCATCTTCTGAAGGCAAAATCCAAGGAAACAGACATGTAATTTAAGTTCTTACGCGAATTCTATTGCATTTCCCTTTATCAGAACTTTGTTAGCCATGAAAACGTGAAAAAGAGCCTGTCGTTTTTGCAAGCAAATCCCCGTGAAGTTGGAACCAGATGAAGTGATCCATCACCTGTCAAGCGCCTCTTTATAAAAACACTCGGTCACACTAGAAAAAGTGTTTAGATTGCTTTATAATAGAACTCGCTTCCCGAGACCATCCCTTTATCTGTTTCCTGACTTCGGAAAAGGTGTAATTCATTCTCGTCGCACCGCGTCTGGAAGTTGGTTTTAGTTACGTTGTTTTCGTCTCGTGTTCTCTTATTCGAGTCTTGTATTCGTTAGCTTCGTCCTTATTTCTGTTTCATTCTCATTTCGTTTATGGTGTTTTCGTCTCTGATTTCTTCTTCTTCGTGTCTCTTGTTTTTTTTTTTTTTTTTTTTTTTTTTTTTTTATCATTGATATTATTTTGTCATTCTATTTCGGAATTATGTCTTTTTGTCTAGGTTCCTTTGCATTAAAGTTATACACCCGTCTTTGTCAGTCGCTTTATTTTCCTTCATTCTATATCCCTTACTCTTTAGGTCTCCGGTCATACAGTTTTTTTCCTATTAAAATGACATGACTGACTGGGTCTCTATGCAATACCTTCCCCTGTTCTTCATTTCTTGCAGAGTCATAGCACATATCAACGGATTGGTTTTAAACGGATTGTGCAATGACTTCAATTCCTGTAGTCTCATTGCACTCAAAGCAGGGATTGATTCTTTGGTTGTATGTGCAACAACACCTTTGGCTCTTCACAAATTGCAGATACCTTGCAACGGATTGTTTTTTGTTTTTGTTTTGTTTTTGTTTTTATCTGTTTATGTAATATCGTTATTTGCTCTTCAGTTCTTATAAAACATTGCGATTGACTGGTTTCCATCTATGATGCAATACCTACTTTTGCAATTGCAATACCTTTCTGTGTCTTGCATTTGTTGTATTTGTTTCTTCCTTGTTCTACTCGATGGACGAAAATTTCCCCTTTGAACACCCAGATCTTGTGTTGAGATGAGACCCAAATAATCTGTTATCTTTTCTCCCAATGAATATAAAGACATCTGGCAACCCTATATCTGCGTAGATCCTGCTACTCGCATGAGAAACAAGAGATAATTCAAATGCAATGATTCCGTTTGCATGGTCAGTGAACCTGCATGGGAAGCGAGATTGCAATAACATTTCAGTGTAGCGCCGATTGAGGTTTTTGGTTTTGTTTCCTATCTCTTCACTCGCAAAGTTAATATTCACCTTCGTTTCAAGCGAAATAATGAAACGCAGCTACGCTTTAAAGACCCCTGCCTCTTTGCCAGATCAAATGCATTCAAGCCTATTGCAACATCGGCTTGCAACAATGCAAGTCAGCAACAATATCACATATATCAGTCAACAGGCGACGTTACAAAGGAACGCCCTCTCCCAATTATTCAGCAATTAATTGCAACCTGATTAATTGGATAAGCTAGATAGTGAGGCTAAGGAACCTGAAAGTATAGTGGTGTTTCGAACGTCCCCTTTGACCTGTGTCCCGTCAACAGTGCAATTAGGTAATGGATGCGCAACATATGAATGAGTATATTTATCAAAACGTGCGCTAGAAGCCATTTTGAAATTCGTAACGAAGACAGGAAGTACTTCTAATATAATTCATAGTGGTACTGAGTGAGCGAAAGTACCTCTATGCAGAAGTCCTGTTAATAATTTAGAGTGATATCGATAAAGTATAATGGTCTCTAGTTAGGAACCAATATTGCAAAGAGTAATTTGTATATCATTATTATAATGTATATGCCACATCTTCATCACTTACAGTAATAAACGTATTATGATAACGAGACCATAAATACCCACATATCCATAATTTTCGTAATCATTAGAATTATCATCACTGTTGTCAATTTGATGTTGTTATTTCCTATCCTATCTATAATATAGGCGTAAAAATACCATTGTTATATAGTCTGATATTGAAAAACACGGAAATGAGGTTTGATATTTTATCTTCCTCTCCACATGATTATGATGTAATATCGAAACAACATTAAAAAGAAATAAAAAATGAAATTAGATAAAAAAGAAAAAAAAATCAACATTAGTCAATATGAACCCTTTACTTTATTACATTGATTATATATATGCATATATACATACATACATGCATACATACATATATATATATATATATATATATATATATATATATATATATATATATATATACATATATATGTATATACATGTATATTTTTTTTCTATACATATTTATTTTGAAAAGACAAAAATAAATAGACCCATGGAAACTGCAATTCCTCATATGTTTAAATAATCAAACAATCAATAATATAACTCTTTGTTAATATTTTTCTTAACTGAATTCCCATCTCATAGCCTGATTCCACTTTGAATTGAAACAGAATAAGAATCGGCACTAAAGCAATGTGAAATATGACTGCTCAGGTCCCTAGAGTTAAATTTTTATACACGACGTCCTATAAGAAAATCTGTGTAATTGTAGAAGTGAATTAAAGGGAAAAAAAAAACATGTTCTGACATACAGCAACATTTCTTTTAATGTCTTTTCCATTTCTTCAAGATATAGAAATAAAGAAATTGCCAGTGTCTTAAATCCTTCGTGGTTTCATAGTGTTCATATCAACACAATCCGATAGACTAAGCATAGTTTAGGATCCTAGTTCTCACTATAGCCCCATAACTTTTGAAAATGGTCGATTTAGAGCTATCTTTTCTGAGGACGAGATAAGAGTTTCCAGACTGTTAGACATTATGACCACTTTATTGCTTGTTTGTCTCCATATCAGAGGTAAAGAAGTCCAAAGTTTAGGTAATGCTCCCCGATAAGAACGTGTCAAATATTTCTTTGATACGTGCACTGTAGTATTATGTAGTTGGTTCCTTATATTGGGGATTTTTCGAAAATAGAGGACTCTACAGGTTTACTGTGCACCAGATTTTTATTCAATTTTGGTCCTATTTTTCCCCTTGTATTGTATGTTAGATTTCAGTGTAATATTAGATCCCAGCCTCCCCCACCCCTCCTTTCTCCCTCTCTCTTTTTCTCTCTCTCTCTCTGTCTCTGTCTCTCTCTCTCTCGCTCTCTCTCTCTCTCTCTCTCTCTCTATCCCCCCCTCTCTCTCTCTCTCTCTCTCTCTCTCTCTCTCTCTCTCTCTCTCTCTCTCTCTCTCTGTTATTTGTTATCTCTTTCTCTTTCTCTATATCCTTCCCTTTCCTATTTTTTTCCTCTCACGTTTTTCATTCCGTCGTCCATTTAGCCTCATCTTTCGAAAACCTTCTTTTTCCTCTCCTTCTTCTTCTTCCTCTTCTCCTTCTTCTTCCTCTCCTTCTTCTTCTTCCTCTTCTCCTTCCTCTCCTTCTTCTTCTCCATCTTCTCCTTCTTCTTCCTCTCCTTCTTCTCCTTCTTCTTCTCCTTCTTCTCCTTCTTCTCCTTCTTCTTCTCCCTCTCCTTCTTCTTCTTCCTCTCCTTCTTCTTCCTCTTCCTCTCTTTCTTCTTCTTCCTCTTCTCCTTCTTCGCCATAGCCACACCTAACGACAGCGCTAATGCAGTCTCCAGCTGTTTCCCCTTGTGGGTTATTATTATGATTTTTTTTTTTTTTTCTCTCTCTCTCTCTGTGTCCCAATTCTCCCCTCATCTCTATCAAGGCTGTGTAGGAAACCCTTTTCTTGCCTC
>BOPN01003436.1:122500-150000 GCA_017312705.2 Penaeus japonicus | reverse complement strand
TCTATTGTACTTGTACGCGTATGTGGGCATTTGGCATCTATTATGCCCTTAACCAACAGTGTCTCCTTGAGCTCAAAGCGTATCAACACCCTGGCTGTATGAGACAGCCAGGAGTTGTTGGCAAAGAGTTCATGGTTCTGTGCAAGCCGACGTTGCACTTTTTGTCTTAGCTGCGAGTCCGGCGGGGACTGTAAGACTTTGGCAAGAAACTGAGCCGCCATCTGATCGATCCGGATGTCCAGAGGGAAGAGGTTGGCCTCCAATAGGAGGTTGGTAACCTTAGCCCATATAGGAGCACCCAGAATGATCCTGGCGGCATTGTTTTGCATGACGTCAAGCTTTTCCTTAGTCCAGGCTTGACCGTAATCAGGGCAACGGAGGCGTAGTCCACGATGGGACGGACAGCGTGCACATAGAAGGATCTTAGTACACGATGCCCAGCCCCTAAGCGCCCCCCTGACAGAGCTTTCATGACAGAGCTCTCATGACAGAGAGTCTTGCCTTGGTCCGTTCTAGGAGGTATTGAACCTCCGAGCGGAAAGTAAGGTTACTGTCAACCCATACACCCAGGTATTGGAAGACGTGAACCCACTCTAGCTCTAACCCTTGGACTCGCAGTCTTTGGTCTCGGACATCCTGTTTCAGCGCCATTGCCTTCGATTTGGCTGCTGAGATCTTAAGCCCGACTCTGCGGCATTCCTCAGACATTAGATCCAGACAACGCTGGGTCTTTCTGATTAGGTTCTCATTCTGCCTCTCAACAGAGATAATTGCCAGATCATCTGCATATGAGATGATCTTGCACCCCGCTGGGAGTGGAATGTCGAGGATGAGGGTGTTTAACATGAGGGTGTTAAACAGAGCCGGGCTGAGGACCCCCCCCTTGTGGAGTGCCATTCTCCAGGGGTAAGTGCCTGGAAAGGTGACCTTGGAACTTCACTCTGGCAGTTCTGTCCCGAAAATAGTCACCAATCCAGGCAAGCAGTCTGCCCTTGATTCCTTTGCGGATCAGGACCTCTTGAATGGCGACTAGGCTCGCCAGTTCAAAGGCCTCCAGGTCCAGGAAAACAATGACAGATCTGGTGTTGCTGACAGTGCTCAGTAAGGTGGCTATACTGTGAGCAGTGCTCTTACCCCTTGTGAACCCATGTAGGTGTTCATGGAGGTCCCAGCCATTGAGCCGGTTCAGTACCATTCTCTCTGCTGTCTTTCCCAGACAGCTGAATAGAGACAAGGTACTGACCTGGCCTTTGGTTTGGGGATGGGAACTATGTCAGCCCTCTTCCAGCACTGTGGTTGTGAGGAAGTCTCCCAGGACTTGTTGATGAGATGCAAGAGTGCAAGCTCACCTTCAAGTCCTAGCTGGGAAATGATGGGGTAGGAGATCCCATCACAACGCAGGGCTGACCGCGAACTGGTCTTATATGTCCGCCTTAGTTCCCTCAGGGAGAACATGGCATCGGCATCATCAGGCTCGACTGCCTTTTCTCTGATGAAGGCATGCCTGCCTGGAAGCAATTCCTCTTGGCATGCCCTCAACTCTGCTGGTAGACCGGCGCTACTTGTTCTAGCAGAGAACTCGAGTGCCAGTCTCTCTGCCTCCGACCGCGGGTCATGGTGGGTCTTTCTGGGGGCTGAGCGATTTGTGGCCCGGGTCTGATGCAGTTCCACAGCTCTGTAAGGAGGTTTGGTGGCCAAAGGACTGGCCACCACTCCAGCCACTTTTCCTGCTTTAGCCCCTCTACTTCTCTTGAGCATCCCTGAGAGCCTCTCTCAAAAGAGCGTGGTTCTCAGGGGTTTTCTGTCTGCGGAAGTGCACATATTGATTCTTTGGTTGACCTCCTTAATCTCATCATTGTAGTACCAGGCGTCTTTAAAACACCTGGACCACGGACAGTTTGGGAATGGTCTCTGAGGCTGCCTCGTCTATGGCATTAACTAGTCTTGCCTCAAGTGTATCCACATTATCATTATGTGAAAATTCACTGGTTCTGAGCACCTAGCCCAGGGCCTCCTGGAAAGCTTTCCAGTTGGCCCTGTCCACCTTCCATCGAGGATTGTGCTGGGGCACAGGGGCCGGGCCAGCATCCAAGATGGTGGTGACCTCCCATAGTGATCATCTCAATGGCAGTGTTGTCCTACAGACCAACGAATCCTCTCGACCAAGGCCGCAGTGACAAAGGTAAGGTCAAGGACCCCCCGCCAACGTGCGTAGGCTCCTGGTTGTTGAGGAGAGCAATCTCGGGGCATGACTCAAGCACCGCGGCTATGTGATAGCCTGCCGCATCCCGGTTCCGCATGGGCCAGGATGGGGTGGTGGGCGTGAAGTCTCCCCCTATGAGGTGGCTCATTATGCCGCAGCCTTTCAGACTTCACTAATATCTAAGCTCCTACAGGTTGGCCTGCTGTACACATTGTACAGCTTGGGGACCACAGCCATATGGATCCTCCAACTGCTAGGAGTTCAACACCTTCTCCACACTGCACAGGATCGGCAATCAGGGAGCAGGGGATAGTTGACTTCACAAGGGTAATCAAACCTCTGGTGCCTTCGCTGAGGGCAGCACAGGGATGATATCCTGAGAAGCGAACAGTGTCTCCTGTTAGAGTCTCCTGGAGCATGACAATGTCAATGTTCCGAGATCGCACGATCGCGTGGAGAGGAGCATTCCTCCGAGAAAAGCTGTTGATATTCCACTGCAGTATGCTTAGATTGGGAGCCATTGTGCAATCTGGGTCCATTAAGTCTGCGTCGTCAATGACGTCGACATAATCAGTCTCTCCAGTGTCTGACGCCCCAGTGTGGGTAACGTCAGACATTTCGGAGTCTGACAACTCCTTGGTGAGTTCCTCACTGATCGTGATTTCCTCACTGGACTCGTCACTGTCGTCAGGACAGGTCGAGCCATTAGAAGGGCTGGGTCTCCTGGGAGGTGGAGAACCCCTGGTCGCCTTGACCTTCACTCTGGATGGTCGTGGCTTCCTTGCCCTTTGGGGTTTGGGTTCAGGCTCTGCCAGTGTGGTCTTGGCCGCGGGTTGGGTGGGGAGACAGTCTCGCCCTGGGGGTTTGTGGGGAGAGGTCTCGCCTGGTTGGATTGGGTGTAGAGGCCTTGGGCCTTACATCCCTTTCCTTCAGGGCAGCGACAGTCTGGGTCATTGCCGTGACGGCGACCTCGACTGCCTTCTCCGTCTCTTCACTGGTCCGTCCCAATGCTGACGCAACTGCTGTGACAACTGCCGTCAGCAGGAGCGTCAAGTCATTCTCCGTAAACAGAGTTTGACTCTCCGCTCTTGGGGTGGCCTTTGGTGTGTTCCCAGACCCCTTCCGGGTCTGTTTCCGTCTTGGAACACCCACCAAGGCCGGAAACTCCTTTGTGTTGAAGGTGTCCGGTGGTGGTTTTGTTTTGGGCGGTGCTTCCTTCCTCTTAGGAGGGGAGGGGGGGAGCCCTTACCCCTTTGTTCTGCCCCCAGACGTAAGTGCCTGGAGGGGCAGGAACCGAGATCAGTCGTTGCAACGACCTCTTGCCGCCGAAGAGCCTCTTCTTTCCTGACGGAACATCCGAGGCTCCAGGCGTGGTGCTCTTTGTGGCAGTTGGGACACTTGGCAGTGGTGTCCCGCTTGTCATCTTTGTGTACAGACACCACACTTCGGCTTTGCAGAGCAAGTGGCCTGGTGGTGTCCGTACTTCTGACACGTGAAGCAACGGAGTGGATCAAGCATACGTCCTGAGGTTGTAGGAGCCCCCCAGTACCGAGGTCCAAGGACGCAACTGGGGCTCCCTTCAGGGTGACCAAGGACTTGCCTGGTTGGGTGCTTCCCTTTGGAAAGTCGGGAAGCTCCCACCACCTTAGGATGGGCAGTGATGACCTCAAGGTCATACATCTGAGAAGTAAGAAGCACCATCTTGGACTTCCTCTCATCAGAAGTCAGGGCCGCCAAACTCACCTTCCGTCCGTCCTGGAGCTTGTCAGTCTCCTGGAGGAAGGTGAGAGTGGCCTGGTCACTGGGGATGATTATCATGCCTTTGTCTCTGGCAATTCTAATCGTCAGACGGCACTGTCTCTGGGTTTCAAGAGCCCGTACCATCTGATAAGCGTTGTCGGGCCTTCCGGTTTAGGGAACCCTAAACTGGGGGAGCAAACTCAGGGCTACAGACTCGCCCTCCGAGTCTGTAGCCGGCCGAGGACGCTTAATACCTGCCTTCCGAACCGACGCCGGAATTTTGGCAGTGGGGCCAGCAGGGTTGGAGGGTCCTGTCTGGCTTCCATTTTTACTTTGACTCGTCTTCTGAACCGACGCCAGAGACTTGTCAGTGCCAAGGGCTGGTTTGGAGGGTCCAGCCCGAGGCTCTTGGGTAGGCTTTCTCTGAACCGACGCCAGAGCCTTTCCCAACTTTTTACTTTTGTCACCAAGGACCTTAAAAGGTTCCAAGGTGACAGCCTTGGTCATCTTCATGCCAGGTTCGTCAACGTGGGGGTCAGTCAGGGGTTTTTTACAGAAAGTTGCCATAAATGTAGTGTTCAATTCATCCTCCCACGCCCCCACCCACCACGGAGTCCAACAAGGGGAAGCTGTGCACTGAGACCATGCTCAGAAGCCACAGGGGTGGTGGGAGGATATACGCAACCCCTGCCTCGCATTGATGGCATTCGCAAATACATGCGATTGCCTGCAAGACAGGAGCTGCTTGACCCTAGCCTAGCTCAAAAGAGAGACCAGCCGATTGACCTAATTGAGCTGAGATCAGGCCACCCGTCTTGCTAGAATAGAGGACCAAAGAGGCGTGTTGCTAGCCGCAGGGCGTACTCATACACGGCATCGCTCAACCTCCAGGACTCCTGTCTCCCATCCCACAGGGGCGTCACGCACGGCAAACACGTGGGCAGGTGTGTGCCCCCCTGGGGGGAGGACCAAGGGGGGGTGTGATCCCACCTACTAGATCAGCACCTAGGAACGCTTAGTCGTCCTTCCTCGGAGAATCAACCGCTAGAAGGCCACCTCAACGAGAGGGAGAGACTGGCCAATTCTAGAACGAACTCTTCCGAGGAAGGAGTTCAAGCCCCCGCGCCATGACAAGGTGGTTCCATATTGCATGGGCTAGGCGCTCAATGCGAGTGCACTTAAGGGCTCCAAGACAGACACGTAAACACGCATTCTGCACAACATTCAGTCCTTTCAGAGTTGAGCTCGTTGCCGAGCCATACACGATTGACCCATAAGTCACTATCCGTTAATCGACCAATTACAAGGCTCAGAGGCACCAAGCAGACTTTGGCATCGCACGAGAGAAGTTTGCTTCGCTTTTTCGTTGCCTGTCTACTCGTCCCAGCTTTTTTCCTCTCACTTCTGCAAAGGGGAGAAAGCTACAATGCATTCGAAGACAAGGAAGCTAAATAAAAACCTGCGCAAGACAAACCAGAGGAAGGAAGAGAATCATCACGAGTGCCTAATCTGACACCTCGTCCGTCCGGGGAGGGTGCCAGATGCCAAATGCTTTCTAAAACACGTGTTCTGTGTGTCATACACATCTCTGGATTATAGAAAAGAAATGGCGGACTATGGTGGGCTATATATGCCATATTGTGGCGCAAAACTGAATCTTCTTTTCTCTCTACTCAAGTCATGAGATATGGAAAGGAAATGGTGGGCTATATACGCCATATTGTGGCGCAAAACTGAATCTTCTTTTCTCTCTCCTCAGGTTTGGAGTTGAAAACAGCAACATTATGGGAAAACTCCGAAACTTTTATCAGATCAGCACTACAGAGGCAAGAAATAGATATATTATGAGCACATTTACGTTAAAAAACAATAGAGATACATGTAAAATGAAGCAATCGAAAAAGCTCTCTTGCAAAAAGAATAAGGGTCAATGTTACTAGGAAAAAGAAAGAAAGAAAAAAATACAGATAAGGATAAGGGGAAAGCCAGAGCTCGGTCGGGGCTCGATCGGCTACACACACAGGGATTCACTGACAAACCTATGCAAACACAAACAATAATTAACAAACAAACACAAACAATAATTAACGAACACAAACAATAATTAACAGACACATAACCAAATACAGGCTTTAGGGAGAGCCACTGCAGCAAGAGTGTGTTGAAGTGTGAGTGTTTGTATAAGTGTAAGTGTACGCGTATGTGTATGCATGTGTGAGTATGCGTGTGTGTGCTTGTCGTGTGTGTGTGTACGTGAGTATCTATATATGTGTGTGATTGTGATTGAGTGTATGCGTAAGAAATATATAATTATGTGTGTGCATGTATGTGTGATTGCGAGTGTGTGTGCAATTGTGTGTGAGTCTGTGTGTGCATGTGTGATTGTTTTTGTATTTGTGTGTTCGCGTGTGTGAGTGTGTCTGTGTGCTTGTGCATATGTGTGTATGTGCGTGAGTGTGTTTCAGTGTGATTGTATGTGTGTGTTTGTATGCGTGTGAATATGGGTACGTATGTGTTCGCCTGTGTGAGAATGTGTGTGTACGTGTGTGTATGTGAGGATGTGAGTGTGTGAGATTCCATGTGTGGATTTGTGTGTGTGTGTGTATGTGATTGTGTGTTTGAGTGTGAGTGTGAGTGTTTGTGTGTGTGAGTGTGAGTGTTTGAATGCATGTATGTGTGTTTGAGTTTGTGTGTAAGTGTGAGTATGTGTATGTAAATGTGTGTGTTTACAAGTGTGAGTGTGTGTGCTTGTGCACATATATGCATTGCGTGTGACTGTGTATATGTAGATAAGTGTGTGTGCCTGTATGTATGATTCTGCGTGTATGAACGTGTGTGTGTGAGTGTGTGTATGGGTGAGTGTGGCTGTGTGTGACTGTGTGTGTGTGTGAATGTTTGTGTGTGCGTGTGCGTGTCTGTGAGTGTGTGTCTGTGTGCGTATGTGTTTTTTTCCGTTTGTATATATGTGTGTCTGTGTGTGTGATTATGTGTATGAAGAGTGCTTTGTGTGTGAGTGTGTATTTAAATGTCCGTGTGTGAGTGTGTAAATGTGTGTGTGTTCACAAGTGTGGTTGTGCGTGTATATGCGTGTGTGTGAGTGTACGCGGATGTGTGTGTGCATGTGCCTGTGAGTGTGTGTGGTTGATGACTATGTGTATGTAAATGTCAGTGTGTGTTCACAAGTGTGAGTTTGAGTGTGTGTGCTTGTGCTTGTGCTTGTAACTCTCGAGACCAGTGAAGTACAAACATTACCATGTACAAGATCTTTGCCAATTACATAATCTAACCTGCCACCTGCCAAATGAGTCTGTTTATCTGTGTCATATACAGTCATCGATCTTCTATTGACGAAATGTTTAAATTCCTCCCCATTGCTGTTACTCTGGTGATCACCAAATTGTGTGTGTCTAGCATTGAAATCTCCCATACATAATGTTCCTTGATTATGAAGTGGGTAGAGAACTAGTCCAAACTTTGAGCTTCTGGCATACACATTATATAATGAGAAGAACCCTGAGGCAGTCTTAATTCTTAAATGATGGAACTGCACGTCGGTGTTCCCGGACTGTTTTACTGGTTCATGTATGATGTTAGCTGCATAAGTCAACAAACCCGTCATGGCTGTATTTACATATGAGCAATACCCTTTGAGTTTAGGCGCTATTTTCATGTTAGTAGCGGCACCACAATGGATCTTCTTATAACCGTCGTTTCCATGCAAATACAAAGCTCAGGTCCGTTGACACAAGTTGGCTCATTATATTATGATCTAACAACTGAGGTTTTGTAATGATTCTGTATTCTTAGTATCTTACCTCGTTGACCATTTACCATTCATATATGAGAAAATAACATGTCCCGGCTGCTGTATTAATACATACTTCTCTTTGGACGATGCTGATTCGCGAAGAATGCCTTTCCATTTCATTCGTGACTCTCATCGTTGTCCAGCTTTCTGCTTCGTAGCTCAATCCCTTCAATTGATGTATTTGAGGACATTCCGGGGACCGGAAGCCTTATCAGGGTCCGTGTCACGTAGTTCCTGACACTGTCTTCCCTCAGTATCAGCACGGGCTCCCTCACACTGACCACTATTAATGGAGGAATTGGTATCATGACACCGTGTGTCATCGCGGGATTCTTTATCACTGATGGCAGTACTGGCCTCTCGACAGTGGCAGTCCTTTTTCATTTTTTCTATATCTCGCTTCAGTGTCTCTATTTCACCAATCAAAATTAAGTTTTCTTCTTTGAGTGCTTGAAATGATTCCACTGGTTGTTCTGCACTGATATTTCCTTTCGTGGGTGTTGTGACGTCACCAGGTGGGCATGCATCAAGGCAATCAGGGTCTTGACAGCCAGGTTGTTGGGCAGCTGCATGATGGGTGGCTGCGTCTCTTTAATCGCCGTTTTGGTAATTTCGGCTGTGGCTTTGGCTGTCTTTTCGATCGTTTTCTCGACCTTAGCTGTAGCCTTTGCAGTGTTCTTTACTACTTCACTCAGTAGTCTGGACTCTTTCTGGGCTTGGATCTCTTGCTTCTTTTCTACTGCCTTTGTGATTTCTTTCCTTCTAACAGGGCAGCTTCCAGAGAGAGTCCTGTGTTCGCCTCCACAGTTTAGGCATTTTTTCGTGGTGTTCTTACATGTCGTGAACCTGTGTCCGGTCTGACCACATTCACTGCATTTTTCAGCATTCTTCCTAGTACATTTACCCTTTGTATGGCCATATTCGTAGCAATTCATACACTGAATTACTCGAGTGAATCGTTCCTCTTCGATCTGGGCCGGGTTTATACTGTAGTTGTATAGAATCAGTCCTTGTTCTTTAATCTTTTTGGCAGTCTGTATATCATGGAATCGAATCTTAACAATTCCATGTTGTGGCATCTTATAGACTTCATCGATTTGCAGGCTGAGTTGTCTTACCAGTTCCTCTTTTATCTTTTCATTAGAGTGGCTTGTAATGTACGAGTCCACTTTTTTGACTACAATAGTCATCTTAGCTTTGGTTTCAAGAAGAGGCATCTGGGGGTCAAAACCGGGCTCTTAAGCTTTGGCGGAATTCTGGTGACATTATTACATCCGGCATCGGTTAGGGTCTTTGGCAAAACAATGTATCCATTCCTTGCATCAATGATTCTTAGGAAATGGATACCATTGCCAAACATCAGAGAGTTCAGTTCCTGCTTACGAGTTAGAGTCGGAATGCCATCGAGGTTTACTTTAATTTTGGTGGTCGAAGCCATGGTTCCCAACGCATAGCTCGATCCTACCACTGCAAAAAGTCCAAGTCCTGCCTGAGTTGTCAGATTAAGTCCTATCTCTGACAACCTCCTCTTATCTCTGAGGAGCCTAACCAGGTTGGCTATGTAGACGGTGTCTAGCTAGAGTTGGCAGGAGTGTTAGAGTGGCCTGCCGCCGTTCCCTATGCCTAACAAAGGTGGCAACCTCCGAGTGTTTCCTCCAGTATCCCAACTAAGGGACCCCTTTGAGACCTCGGCCTTCGCCGGGTAAACCGCAGGGTTCGCCTTCGGAAACAAACGGTGTTATCCTAACGCCGAAAGTGGTGGTAAAGGACAGGGGGGGACAGGTGTGTGCCTACAAGGATCTCTTGTAGCACCGAGGTGCTTGGCTCGAGAGAGCCGAGTGTCAAAACCCTTACTCTGAAGGGATCTCTTTTTAGTATGCCAACTCCTTCAAAGTGGTGCCCACTTGGGATTAGGTCAGGTAACCCAGGTAATTCTTCTTCTTCTTGCTATAGAGTGTAGCAATGCCAGATTATAACTCTTCCTTCAAAGAGTTCTGTAGGTGCATATGCCCGACCTCGCACGTCACCTCTCACTGCTATGCATGATGTGCCGTGCTTGACGTTGAAGTGGAGCTTGTAGTCTGGATTAAAGACGTTTAACTTCATTCTTGAGCTTAAATGTACAGGTCCTCTTGAGATTTACTTCTTCTTTCATGCTTTTGGGTTCTCCTCTTCATGGTTGCCTCCTTACTTGATCTCGGTCTCCTGCCTGATCTTGTGAATATGGCCTCAACTTCTTCAATGCTATTGATTCTGCTGAGGCTTTTGGGCCACCAGGCATGTGTGCCTTCTGGACGAACGTTGAGGCGGTCAAGAGCTCCTCATCCTCATCTTGGATTCTTGTCCATCTTCTTCTGGCTTGATGGTGGAGTCTCTGGTTGATCGCCTCGATCCTTAGTCTTTCATGGATCTCTCGTGTGTGACTACTTCAGGAAAGCGAATATTCGAATCATTTTGCCTGCCTGGTTCTGAATAGTCTGTAGCTTCATCACCTGCCTTCTGGAAATGGTGTGAGTAGGCACTGGCGGGTATTCCATGATGGGCCACTACTAAGGGCTTTATAAATGTAGAGCTTGGTTTCAGTACTCAGTGTCTGGAACCTTCTGATCTTGTTCAGCTGATGTTTAGCTTTGGTTGCTCTTTCATTTATGTGAGGATTAATTCCTCTTCTGCTAATTGTTAGCCCTAGTATCTTTCCTTTTGTCACAGTAGTCCACTGCTTCCTCAATCACTATCAGATCTGCTGTCTTGAACTTGGCCACAGGAATGACTTGGAATTTGCTCATGTTGGTTGAGATCTTCCACTGTCTTTTGTACTGATTGATGGTCTCTATGGCTCTGGCAGTTCTGAGTCTGTCCATCTCGATCGATCTCCCTTCGTACTTGATTATCTGAGTGATGTCGTCGGCATACACATAGTGATTAGCATATGTGTGATGGTTCAGGCAGGTCTGCTGTATAGATTGTGAACAGTGTCGGTGAGAGGCAGCTTCCCTGTGGAACTCCACTCATGAGGGGAATTGCTTCGCCGACTGTGTTGCCGACGACTATTCTTGCGCTTCGACTTTCAACAAAGTCACACAATAGCTTCGTCAAGGACGTCGGGAAGTTCAGCCTGATGATCTTAAGTTTCAGGCTGTGTGCCCAGAAACTTTGTCGAAGGCTTTGGCCACATCTCTCAGAACACAGTGACTTGGTTCCTTTCGCTCATGGCATTGGCGATTTCTTCATATATGATTGCAATGGCTGATGATGTTCCTCTGCCTGGTCTGAAGCCATGTTGCCTGGGATTTTGCAGATCGTTAATCTCCAGGTGATTTCGCAATCTTATGTTCAATATCTTTTCAAAGACTTTGCCTGGGACTTCCAGCAGAATGTAGTCCTGTAATTCTCCACTTTTCTTGGATTTTTCCCGGCTTTTGGAATCATCCTGACTCTTGCTTCCTTGAAGTGGTCAGGGAAGTAGCCAGCAGTGATAGAGGCATTATATATGTTTGCCAGTCTCAGCAACATCTTGTTGGAAGATTCTGCAGAAGTTGTTTTGTTGATCCTGCTTTTGCCTGGAGCAGTTCTATTCTTGAAACTCTGAATAGTTCTTTTGACATCTGTGGGGTTGATCTTGGTCATTAGTGGATCTGTGGGATCCAGTCTAGTGAAGTCAGAAGCAGCTTCTGGATATAGGAGGTGGATGTGCCTTCCTATTTCCTCTATGATGGTCTCCTCGAAATCACTGTCAAACTTTTCTTCTTCTTCTTCAGTAATTCGGAAACAATTTCTCCAGGAATTTCTGAACAGGATTTCTTGTTCTTCTTCTTCATGAATCTTCTCATCCTGTTCGTTGAGGAGGTAGCTACTTCTGCTTTTTTAGAGAAATATCATTTTGTTTGTTGCTTTCATTGTCTACTATCTCCCTTGCGCCAGACGGCGATCACACCCGACACATCACCACATTGGTCAATTGGAGAGCACCGCCAATAATAGAGCGCAGGTCAAACGGCAGGTCGAGTGGGTAAACACGATACTCGAAGTTAAAAGATGGGGAGGTCACCAAAAATAACCAGTGGACTCCTGACCTCACGCCGTAACGCCGCCACGCGAAATAACCACAACAACCTGCCGTACCGACATATATCCAGTGCTTAACAATAAACTAGAAAAACATGATAGACTTTCAGTTACGAACCGACATCCTTGAGGCAACAATGAACTTCCTGTCGGACTGGCTGCCTTTGGCCCCATCAGGGACCAGTGCTATGGATCTGACATCAACAATAACATAAATAAATAAATATAACATAAATATAACATAAATAATAAATAAATAAATAAATAAATAAATAAATAAATATAACATAAATAATAAATAAATAAATAAATAACATAAATAAATAAATAAGTAGTCCGAGATGTTTGAGGAATTTAATTACTGAATAGCAAACACATGTTATGTGGTAGGGCATATTTAGTGATTGTATGTTTAGCTATAAGTGAAGGGAAGAGAAGTCTCGTGTCTGGTATCAGAATTTTTCTATTATACAAATCCTCAATTCATGTTCAAGTTCATGTATTATGGTGTTCTATAATAAGTTGCATATGAGGTTTTAAAGAATTGTTAAGCTTTGATTTTATATTTTTTCTTAAAGGTGCAATGTAAAAAAGGTTGCTTGCCTCATGTCTCTCACCAGCTCCCTACCAATTTACAGCTTTATGCATTCTCTGGTCAAGAGGTTCTTCACAAATCTCTAGTAGAGGCAACATTCTGATATCAAGTTTTAAGCATTATCACCAAGGGAAAAACATAACCTATTTGGATAACTATTTATTAGCAATGGCAATGAATGCGCTGCTTAAGCCAAAAGTCACTTCCTTTCTGAGTGAATCCATTGGTATCTACATGGCTTGTAAAAGGTTTGTCTTGCATGTACTCTCATGTGACTAACTAGATTTTGTTTCCGTGAAAAAGCCTTTTTGCAAACTTCACAGCTATATGGCTTCTCCTTTGTATGTACTCTCATGTGACTAACTAGATCTTGTTTCCGTGAAAAAGTCTTTTTGCAAACTTCACAGCTATACGGCTTCTCCTTTGTATGTATTCTCATGTGCGTTACCAGATTTCGTTTCAATGAAAAAGCCTTTTCGCAAACTTCACAGCTATATGGCTTCTCCTTTGTATGTATTCTAATGTGAGTTACTAGACTATGTTTATGGGAGAAAGCCTTTTCACAAACTTCACAGCTATACGGCTTCTCCTTTGTATGTATTCTCATGTGCGTTACTAGATTTCGTTTCAATGAAAAAGCCTTTTCGCAAACTTCACAGCTATATGGCTTCTCCTTTGTATGTATTCTCATGTGTATTACTAGACTTCGTTTCGATGAAAAAGACTTTTCGCAAACCTCACAGCTATACGGCTTCTCCTTTGTATGTATTCTCATGTGCGTTACCAGATTTCGTTTCAATAAAAAAGCCTTTTCACAAACTTCACAGCTATATGGCTTTTCCTTTGTATGTATTCTAATGTGAGTTACTAGAGTATGTTTATGGGAGAAAGCCTTTTCACAAACTTCACAGCTATACGGCTTCTCCTTTGTATGTATTCTCATGTGCGTTACTAGATTTCGTTTCAATGAAAAAGCCTTTTCGCAAACTTCACAGCTATATGGCTTCTCCTTTGTATGTATTCGTTTCAATGAAAAAGCCTTTTCACAACTTCACAGCTATACGGCTTCTCCTTTGTATATTCTCTCATGTGCGGTACCAGATTTCGTTTCAATGAAAAAGCCTTTTCACAAACTTCACAGCTATATGGCTTTTCCTTTGTATGTATTCTAATGTGAGTTACTAGAGTATGTTTATGGGAGAAAGCCTTTTCACAAACTTCACAGCTATACGGCTTCTCCTTTGTATGTATTCTCATATGCGTTACTAGATTAGGTTTCAATGAGAAAGCCTTTTCGCAAACTTCACAGCTATATGGCTTCTCCTTTGTATGTATTCTAATGTGATTTACTAGACTATGTTTATGGAAGAAAGCCTTTTCACAAACTTCACAGCTATACGGCTTCTCCTTTGTATGTATTCTCATGTGCGTTACCAGATTTCGTTTCAATGAAAAAGCCTTTTCAGAAGCACAGCTATAATGCTTTTCCTTTGTATGTATTCTAATGTGAGTTACTAGAGTATCTTTATGGGAGAAAGCCTTTTCACAAACTTCACAGCTATATGACTTCTCTTTTGTATGTACTCTTATATGCATTACTAGATCATGTTTCAAAGAGAAAGACTTTTTGCAAACCTCACAGTTATACGGCTTCTCCTTTGTATGTACTCTCATGTGCGTTACTAGAATCTGTTTCCAAGAGAAAGTCTTTTCACAAACTTCACAGCTATAATGCTTTTCCTTTGTATGTATTCTAATGTGAGTTACTAGAGTATGTTTATGGGAGAAAGCCTTTTCACAAACTTCACAGCTATATGGCTTCTCCTTTGTATGTATTCTAATGTGATTTACTAGACTATGTTTATGGAAGAAAGCCTTTTCACAAACTTCACAGCTATACGGCTTCTACTTTGTATGTATTCTCATGTGCGTTACCAGATTTCGTTTCAATGAAAAAGCCTTTTCAGAAACTTCACAGCTATATGGCTTTTCCTTTGTATGTATTCTAATGTGAGTTACTAGAGTATGTTTATGGGAGAAAGTCTTTTCACAAACTTCACAGCTATATGGCTTCTCCTTTGTATGTACTCTCATGTGCACTACTTGAGTTTGTTTCCGTGAAAAAGCCTTTTCGCAAACTTCACAGCTATATGGCTTCTCCTTTGTATGTATTCTTTCAATGAAAAAAAGCCTTTTCGCAAACATCACAACTATATGGCTTCTCCTTTGTATGTATTCTCATGTGTATTACTAGATAGTGTTTCCGTGAAAAAGACTTTTCGCAAACATCACAGCTATATGGCTTCTCTTTTGTATGCACTATTATGTGCTTTACTAGATTACCTTTGGTAGAGAAAGTCTTTTCGCAAACATCACAGCTATATGGCTTCTCTTTTGTATGTATTCTCATGTGTATTACTAGAGAATGTTTCCAAGAGAAAGCCTTTTCGCAAACTTCACAGCAATACGTCTTCTCCTTTGTATGTACTCTCATGTGTGTAACTAGAGTCTGTTTCCAAGAGAAAGTCTTTTCACAAACTTCACAGCTATGTTTATTTCTCCTTTGTATGTATTCTCATGTGCGTTACCAGATTTCGTTTCAATGAAAAAGCCTTTTCAGAAATTTCAAAGCTATATGGCTTTTCCTTTGTATGTATTCTAATGTGAGTTACTAGAGTATGTTTATGGGAGAAAGCCTTTTCACGACTTTCACAGCTATACGGCTTCTCCTTTGTATGTATTCTCATGTGCGTTACCAGATTTTGTTTCAATGAAAAAGCCTTTTCGCAAACTTCACAGCTATATGGCTTCTCCTTTGTATGTATTCGTTTCAATGAAAAAGCCTTTTCACAAACTTCACAGCTATACAGCTTCTCCTTTGTATGTATTCTCATGTGCGTTACTAGATTTCGTTTCAATGAAAAAGCCTTTTCGCAAACTTCACAGCTATATGGCTTCTCCTTTGTATGTATTCTAATGTGAGTTACTAGACTATGTTTATGGGAGAAAGCCTTTTCACAAACTTCACAGCTATACGGCTTCTCCTTTGTATGTATTCTCATGTGCGTTACTAGATTTCGTTTCAATGAAAAAGCCTTTTCGCAAACTTCACAGCTATATGGCTTCTCCTTTGTATGTATTCTAATGTGATTTACTAGACTATGTTTATGGAAGAAAGCCTTTTCACAAACTTCACAGCTATACGGCTTCTCCTTTGTATGTATTCTCATGTGCGTTACCAGATTTCGTTTCAATGAAAAAGCCTTTTCAGAAACTTCACAGCTATATGGCTTTTCCTTTGTATGTATTCTAATGTGAGTTACTAGAGTATGTTTATGGGAGAAAGCCTTTTCACAAACTTCACAGCTATACGGCTTCTCCTTTGTATGTATTCTCATGTGCGTTACCAGATTTCGTTTCAATGAAAAAGCCTTTTCGCAAACTTCACAGCTATATGGCTTCTCCTTTGTATGTATTCGTTTCAATGAAAAAGCCTTTTCACAAACTTCACAGCTATACGGCTTCTCCTTTGTATGTATTCTCATGTGCGTTACCAGATTTCGTTTCAATGAAAAAGCCTTTTCGCAAACTTCACAG
Organism: Penaeus japonicus; assembly: GCA_017312705.2. NCBI lineage: Eukaryota > Metazoa > Arthropoda > Malacostraca > Decapoda > Penaeidae > Penaeus > Penaeus japonicus. The sequence goes on along the minus strand of BOPN01003436.1, from coordinate 133,992 downwards.
CTATATGGCTTCTCCTTTGTATGTATTCGTTTCAATGAAAAAGCCTTTTCACAAACTTCACAGCTATACGGCTTCTCCTTTGTATGTATTCTCATGTGCGTTACCAGATTTCGTTTCAATGAAAAAGCCTTTTCACAAACTTCACAGCTATACAGCTTCTCCTTTGTATGTACTCTCATGTGAATCGTGAGTTTGCTCTTACAAACTTCACAAACAATACCTTTCCTTTCCTCATCGCTTTTTCTATGTAGAAGCTCTTCATTGCCTTCGCTGTGCGCCGCCTGATCCTCACCTGATGACCCCTTGGGCCCAAAATCCTCAGCCACGAATGGAGCTGCTGGCAATGCGTCATTGGAGTCTTCAATCACATTACTTGAGTCTCTTTCAAAATCTTCCTGTTTGAGATCTTTATAGAAGGGAAATCCATGCTCTATTGCTGCCTTGCTCACTTCATCCCTCGCTTCATCTGCGTAATCAAGGCTTTCTTCCTTAATTTCCACACACGTCTCTTCGGTGACACCTTCGCTGGCCTCTTCCTTGATTGCGACCCCTGCGCCGTAGATTTCCCCGTCCCTGAGTGGGGCCAAAGGCAGCCAGTCCGACAGGAAGCTCATTCAGACACATATTCATACACAGGGTAAGTTCCATACCTGATTTCAACACGTTCAACGATGTGATTAGAAGAGGTTTCCTTCGCTCTCCACACAACTGACCTTCCACTACCCGAGTGCTGCCTTTCCTTCGGCGTCAACGCAGGAGACTCTTCGCTCACCGAAGCCGTGGCTCGACTGAACTGCGAGAGGCGGAGGGAGAGCAAGGGAACTCCAGGCTTCCCCCAGGTCTTGGGGGACGAGGAAGGGCAACCGCCATGCCTTTCCACTTGTTCAGGACCTGCTTGTTTCAAGAGAAGGAAAATTGTATTTGTTGATGTGTTCAGAATAATTCCATTAATGATTGATAATAAAGACATGATAGGAATAAAGATGGCGAGAATTAAGATATCAATATTAGTAATAATAATAATAATAATAATAGAAGAAATTGTAATTGTAAAAAATAACGATAAAAATAATGAATAGGAACACTTTCCATAATTATTATATTGGTAATGGCAATATCAATGCTAATGGTGATAATTGTAATAATGAACAAAATATTTATGATGATAATAATAACAGTGATCGTGGTTTTGATATAATGATTAAATGATATATATGATAATAACGATGATAATGAATATCATGATAATAACGATGATAATGTATATCATGATAAATATAATGATAATGATATTAATGATGAATATGGTGAAAAGTTATACATATGAATGTTATGAAAATGGTAAATGTGATAACAATAATGACAATGACGAGATTGTTAGAAATTATGAAATTAGAACCTATGATAATTCTAATCATGATTATGATGGTCATAATAATGATCTTGTTAAATTATTTTAATTATGATGAAAAGGATGATAATGGTGATGATTTTCATGGTGATTATAATCATGATAAGCTTCATGATCATGATAAACATGTGAATGAGGATGATACTAATAATGATACGAAAGATAATGTTTATGATATTGATAATAGTAATAATGACAATAATGTTCCGATTTCTGTCAATGATGATAGTAATAAAGTGATCACGACGGTAATGATAACAATAATGGTAATTATAATAACAATATTAGTAGTCCTGTCGGTAATGATTATGAAAATATTATAAAGATAATAGTTTAAAGAGGGTGATAATACTGATGATAATGACAAAATAATTATAACAATATCATAGGTAATAATAATGAGGATGAAAATAATGTAGGCAATAACCATAATGACAATATAACTAATTATAGACAATGTCAATGCTAACCAAGAAAATATTATTTAATTACGATAATGATGACAGTAGGGTGATTATGCAAAACCAACAATAATCCAAATGGTGATAAAGATATCCAAATTAGCGATAAAGTTAATCCTGATCCTAATTTCCATTAGAGGATAATGATGATCTCAAACATGATAATCGTTCTTATCACCAAGATCATTATTATCACAACCAAGACACTAATGAACCTTTTCATGATTATCGTGTATATTATTAGCATTAGCATTACTACCGGGATTATCGTTACCACTATCGCTATTACCACGATTATTATTACCATTATCATTCTCATTACCATTATCATCATCATTACCATTATCATTACCATTATCATTACCATTATCATTCTCATTACCATTATCATTCTCATTACCATTATCATTCTCATTACCATTATCATCATCATTACCATTATCATTCTCATTACCATTATCATTCTCATTACCATTATCATCATCATTACCATTATCATTATCATTACCATTATCATTATCATTACCATTATCATCATTACCATTATCATTATCATTACCATTATCATCATCATTACCATTATCATTATCATTACCATTATCATTCTCATTATCATTATCAAAAACATCATCGTCTTTTTAACCACGATTAGTGTTAGCGCCATTATTATCATTGTCATAATTATCTTCTTCTCCATTATTATCATTATTGTTATTATCATCATCATTGATATCGCATTTGCCAACTTCATCCTTAATGACATTATCATTGATGTTAATATAATTGATATCGACTTTCTTTTTCTCCTCATCATTATTGCCATTCTTACTATTTATTGTTGTCATCGTTGTTTCATATAGTTACCATTTCTATTACCATTGATATTACTACATTTATATTTAATTTTATTTAGTTTCATCTTATTTTAGTTATTCATATAATTTTATGCTTTTATAATAGTAATGATTATGATAGTATCAAGGATGATGATAATTGTAATGGTACTGATAATGATAATAATGATAATGATGATGATGATAATGATAATGCTGATAATGATGATGATAATGATGATGATGATGATAATGATGAAGATGATGATGATAATGTTAATGATAATGATGATAATGATAATGATAAAGATGATAATGATGATGATGATAATGATAATGTTGATAATGATGATAATGATGATGATGATGATAATAGTAATGATAATGATGATGATGATAATAATGATAATGATGATGATAATGATAATGAGGATAATAATGATAATGTTGATGATAATGACCAAGAAAATGATAATAATGATGTTGATAATGATGATGAAGATGATAATGATAAAGATGATGATGATAATGTTAATGATAATGATGATGATAATGATAATGATAAAGATGATAATAATGATGATGATATGATAATATAAGAATATGATGGTATAATAACATAAGAATATGATGATATAATGATAAAGAACAATGATATGACATAATACCATAAGGTCATGCTAATCCTAGAGGCAATACCAATGAGGAAAATGGAAACGCAAGAGGCTCTGTCAGCCACGGCGCGGCGGCAGAGGTCATGCACTGAGAGGCGAGTCTCGGCAGAGGTCATGCACTGAGAGGCGAGTCTCGGCAGAGGTCATGCACTGAGAGGCGAGTGAGTCTCGGCAGAGGTCATGCACTGAGAGGCGAGTGAGTCTCGGCAGAGGTCATGCACTGAGAGGCGAGTGAGTCTCGGCAGAGGTCATGCACTGAGAGGCGAGTCTCGGCAGAGGTCATGCACTGAGAGGCGAGTGAGTCTCGGCAGAGGTCATGCACTGAGAGGCGAGTGAGTCTCGGCAGAGGTCATGCATGCTGAGAGGCGAGTCTCGGCAGAGGTCATGCACTGAGAGGCGAGTCTCGGCAGAGGTCATGCACTGAGAGGCGAGTGAGTCTCGGCAGAGGTCATGCATGCACTGAGAGGCGAGTGAGTCTCGGCAGAGGTCATGCACTGAGAGAGAGGCGAGTGAGTCTCGGCAGAGGTCATGCACTGAGAGAGAGGCGAGTGAGTCTCGGCAGAGGTCATGCACTGAGAGAGAGGCGAGTGAGTCTCGGCAGAGGTCATGCACTGAGAGAGAGGCGAGTGAGTCTCGGCAGAGGTCATGCACTGAGAGGCGAGTCTCGGCAGAGGTCATGCACTGAGAGGCGAGTGAGTCTCGGCAGAGGTCATGCACTGAGAGGCGAGTGAGTCTCGGCAGAGGTCATGCACTGAGAGGCGAGTGAGTCTCGGCAGAGGTCATGCACTGAGAGGCGAGTGAGTCTCGGCAGAGGTCATGCACTGAGAGAGAGGCGAGTGAGTCTCGGCAGAGGTCATGCACTGAGAGAGAGGCGAGTGAGTCTCGGCAGAGGTCATGCACTGAGAGAGAGGCGAGTGAGTCTCGGCAGAGGTCATGCACTGAGAGGCGAGTGAGTCTCGGCAGAGGTCATGCACTGAGAGAGAGGCGAGTGAGTCTCGGCAGAGGTCATGCACTGAGAGAGAGGCGAGTGAGTCTCGGCAGAGGTCATGCACTGAGAGAGAGGCGAGTGAGTCTCGGCAGAGGTCATGCACTGAGAGAGAGGCGAGTGAGTCTCGGCAGAGGTCATGCACTGAGAGAGAGGCGAGTGAGTCTCGGCAGAGGTCATGCACTGAGAGAGAGGCGAGTGAGTCTCGGCAGAGGTCATGCACTGAGAGGCGAGTCTCGCCCTTGGAGTTCCTAGTGAGAGAACGAAGCTTCCGCGCTGCGTAGATACAGCCGAGGCGCGGCGCGTCTGTTGACTCAGCCGCCGAGCCTCGGCTGCGCACGCGCCTCTCGCCCGATGTTCATCTGTCTCAAGGTTTGCCTTTTCAATGTTGACGTTTTCCCTTCGACTTTGGTGCGCTCATGTCTTTACGCTCCTTTGGATTCGCTTCCGACTTTCCTATTTCGCTTTTAATGTTCATCTGTCTCAAGGTTTGCCTTTTCAATGTTGACGTTTTCCCTTCGACTTTGGTGCGCTCATGTCTTTACGCTCCTTTGGATTCGCTTCCGACTTTCCTATTTCGCTTTTAATGTTCTTTTCGCTCTCAAGGTTTGCCTTTTCAATGTTGACGTTTTCCCTTCGACTTTGGTGCGCTCATGTCTTTACGCTCCTTTGGATTCGCTTCCGACTTTCCTATTTCGCTTTTAATGTTCATCTGTCTCAAGGTTTGCCTTTTCAATGTTGACGTTTTCCCTTCGACTTTGGTGCGCTCATGTCTTTACGCTCCTTTGGATTCGCTTCCGACTTTCCTATTTCGCTTTTAATGTTATTTTCGCTTTTTGTTGTTTCATAATTTCATCTGTCTCAAGGTTTGCCTTTTCAATGTTGACGTTTTCCCTTCGACTTTGGTGCGCTCATGTCTTTACGCTCCTTTGGATTCGCTTCCGACTTTCGTATTTCGCTTTAATGTTACTTTTCACTCTCAAAGGTTTGCCTTTTCAATGTTGACGTTTTCCCTTCGACTTTGGTGCGCTCATGTCTTTACGCTCCTTTGGATTCGCTTCCGACTTTCCTATTTCGCTTTTAATGTGCTTTTCGCTCTCAAGGTTTGCCTTTTCAATGTTGACGTTTTCCCTTCGACTTTGGTGCGCTCATGTCTTTACGCTCCTTTGGATTCGCTTCCGACTTTCCTATTTCGCTTTTAATGTGCTTTTCGCTCTCAAGGTTTGCCTTTTCAATGTTGACGTTTTCCCTTCGACTTTGGTGCGCTCATGTCTTTACGCTCCTTTGGATTCGCTTCCGACTTTCCTATTTCGCTTTTAATGTTCATCTGTCTCAAGGTTTGCCTTTTCAATGTTGACGTTTTCCCTTCGACTTTGGTGCGCTCATGTCTTTACGCTCCTTTGGATTCGCTTCCGACTTTCCTATTTCGCTTTTAATGTTCTTTCCGCTCTCAAGGTTTGCCTTTTCAATGTTGACGTTTTCCCTTCGACTTTGGTGCGCTCATGCCTTTACGCTCGTTTGGATTCGCTTTCGACTTTCCTATATCGCTTTTAATGTGCTTTCACTTTTTGTTGTTTCATAATTTCATCTGTCTCAAGGTTTGCCTTTTCAATGTTGACGTTTTCCCTTCGACTTTGGTGCGCTCATGTCTTTACGCTCCTTTGGATTCGCTTCCGACTTTCCTATATCGCTTTTAATGTGCTTTCGCTTTTTGTTGTTTCATAATTTCATCTGTCTCAAGGTTTGCCTTTTCAATGTTGACGTTTTCCCTTCGACTTTGGTGCGCTCATGTCTTTACGCTCCTTTGGATTCGCTTCCGACTTTCCTATTTCGCTTTTAATGTGCTTTTCGCTCTCAAGGTTTGCCTTTTCAATGTTGACGTTTTCCCTTCGACTTTGGTGCGCTCATGCCTTTACGCTCCTTTGGATTCGCTTCCGACTTTCCTATATCGCTTTTAATGTGCTTTCGCTTTTTGTTGTTTCATAATTTCATCTGTCTCAAGGTTTGCCTTTTCAATGTTGACGTTTTCCCTTCGACTTTGGTGCGCTCATGTCTTTACGCTCGTTTGGATTCACTTTGGACTTTTGTATTTCGCTTTTAATGTTCTTTTCGCTTTTTGCTGTTTCTTAGTTTTAGTTGGTTTATAGTTGTGCTTTAATTATTTAATTAATATTGCTTTTGTTTGTCCTGGGAGCCCGCCCACCCACCCACCCACCCACCCACCCACCCTACCCCTCCGCCCCCGATCTCCCCGCCCTACCCCACTTCCTCTTCGTTGCGTGCATCTCCATCCCATCATCCTCGCTTAGCGCAAGCGTCCTCCATCCTAATCCTTCCCTTCCATCTCACTGGTTCCGGATTTCCGACACGTGGCACCTGCCGCTTGCACCCGTGCCGTGACCGCGGCTCCTTGAGCCAAGGAGTGACAACTCGCGAGCCGGGGAGGAGGTGTCACGGCCAGTGTTGGTAATCCCGACGTGGCGACGAGCGCCCGAGCACATCACCCCGGAAGTCCTGCCGCCGACGAGGAGAAATCCTCGCTCGACGCGGGCGGGGGGGATAGCCTCTCGCGCTCGCACTCGTACTTCATCCTGCAGCCTCGAAGGTTAGCCGAGGGCACCACCGTAGTCACGGCCGAAGGGTAGTGCACGGTGGAGCCGCAGATGGCGCCAGACAGACCGCACCTCCCCCCCCTACCCACCCTCGGGCTGGTTAGCCAGCTCAGTTCAGCCCAGCGCGGCTCACCCGGCCAGGCGAGGTGTGTCCCCCTCCCCACCCTCTCCTTCCCTTTTCTGCGTCCTGTCAGCTATTCCCCCCTACTATTCCCTCGCATGCTGGGTCAAGCCCCGGCTCTTTCTCTCTTACTTGTATCATTTTCTCTCCCCAACCTTATCCTTCCTTCCTCTCCCCACTTCTCTCCCCTCTTTTCTGACCACTTTGTCCCTTGTTGTCTGCGGCTCCGTGAAAGATGTTCTAATAGGCCTTCGTGTTTTGACTGTTGTCGCGACATTAAGGAATGGCTGAGACCGCAGTGTTCGCACACACTTCGCTTTGTTGATAGTGGTCGAAACCTGTCAATACAACTAGTCATTAACATTTAAATTCGTAACATACAAGATAACAATATTGATTACAATGTAATCATAGTGGTGATAGTGGTCAAAACCTTTCAATACAACTAGTCATTAACATATAAATTCGTAACATACAAGATAACAATATTGATTACAATGTCGTACATGACATATGGTCATGAATAGATAGATCTGAACATCGTAGGAGTATAGTATCATAACATCACTGTGATGTTATCCAAGCAGTCATATTTATCATAGCTTAATACTTATGGCCATTTATAATCAGTTACATTAACTATTCGCATAAGTAATAACAATGAGGATATAATGGTATCAACACATACACGTTGCGGGCACAGAAACACCTCGGTTCACTCTTGCGTGCGCTAATCCTCGGAGATGTGGTCTCTAAGGTTCTATGGTATGAGTATGTAATAATAGATCTCTCATGCAATTGATACTCGCGTTAAGAATGGTGCAATCATCTGACAGTAGAATTAACCTGTTTATAGTCTGCTCGAAGTTCGTGAGTCGAGTCATTTTAGGTTCATTATCGTATGTTCGTTCGTTCATTGTGTAAAGCAGTGCTGCATGGCAACTCGGCCTCATTATATTATTATTTTTTATTTTATTTTATTTATTTATTTATTTTTGTACATGACGTCATATGATAAATCAGAGCAGGGCGTGTCCACTGTGATAAGATACATTTGACCTCACTAAAGACTACATGCGATTACAAGAACTATTCATCGCCCTTAATCTTGAGGTAATTGCAGATCATGGAATGATGGAGACATGTTGCAATGTCTCGTGCAGAGAGTGCAGTATCCAAACGTTATGGTGAGTTACCCAGGTTCGAGGAATACGGTTGCAGGAGTGAGCGCACGGGTTACTAGTCCCTGGTAAGAAGTGAGACGGTCTTTTAAAGGATTCATCTACCTTGCATTGTATGTAAGAATGATATATCTATCCCATTGTGCACATAGAAGGGCGGATGCATCGTTATAGGGAAGAAGACAAGGAGACGAAGAGGTAAGGAATGGCAGGTACTGTCAGTGAGTGTATACATATTTTTTTCATATCCTCTATGTTGATAGCATGTACTTGTATGTGTTCAATACGATTTAATAATATTTAAGCGCTGTTACTATAAGCTATGTTAACTTATTAGTTTCCTAAAATCCCACGTAAAATGTACAAAGTACGTTTTCTTTCGTGTGTGTGTGTGTTTGTATGTATGTGTGTTTGTGTGGACCCAGCGTCTTTCATCTCAGGCAAACGGGCACTTGGAGTGAAAGCTGTCTTCACGAGTCTGGAAGTCGTCAAGGAAAAGAAAGGCCTAAAGTGTGAGGACCAAACGCGCATTGACTACTTGTTCCAGCACGACATGCTTAAGATACCCCTCTAGTCTCACTTCGTTTTCTTTCGTGAGCCTGTATCACTCCGATTTCTCATTTAGGACTCGGAGCTTTTGAAATATTTTAAATAGATTTATTGTTCAAGACAGGTAAAAATACTTGTTTTGTAATATGCTACTATTTTTATAATATATTCTTTATATGAATACATATATAATCATAACCAAATAAAATAAGTTTATATATCTTCATTTTTGAACAATAAAGCTCAGACACCACTCAGCAGTCGTTTGTCTCGGACCTACGCCATTCGGCGCTCCACCTTTCTTTCTCCATTTTTGATATATGTCGCTTTTTCAGACCTTGTGCGGCTATACTACTCATCTGCTCTAGAGCAGAAGACAGGTAAAGATGAGACGCCCTCCATTAGGGTAATCGAAGGGGAAGCCGGCGCGGGAAAGAGCACATTTGCCAAACTCATTCTGGCAGATTGGCCCGAAACGTCCAGCTCTCCATCGCAGATTAGAGATCTTGGTAAATACGAACTTGTCTTGTATGCTGAATGTAAGAACAAGTTTGTCACGAACTTTGCTCACTTGCTAACCTTGCGTCCTACTCCGTGCAAATTGAAGACATTGAGCGTTCTGTGTTGGCACTTAGAGTTCATCTGATTCTTGATTGGCTGGACGAGCTCAACAAAGCTTCTGAACAGTTAGCCAAAGAGATCGTGGAGGACAAGATGCCGAAGAGCACAGGCATGTTTCACCTTTTGCTCACCAGACGACCACAGGCGCTTAAGGAATTACCCACGTTAGGCTCAAAATTGGAGTGGATACACATGAGTCTGCTGGGTATCATATCAGAGAATAGACCGGACTTTGTGCAAACATTGCACGAGGAAATGAAAAACGAAAATAGGAGCACACAAGACGCCAAGAAATTGGTAGATGACGTAAAGAAACCAGATGCTCGCCTTGGGGAACACTTCCATCTGCCTCTAAACATTACCCTGCTAACCTGCTCATGGGCTGAGAGTCTCATTTGACTCATTTGAGAGTCCTACTCACGTCAATTCAGTCACAACAGCCACCCATCTCTCCTTAAGGATTCTCAAGCTCATTGTGAATCGTTTGGTAAGTCGCATTGTAGAGAATCGCCATGGAAACGGGACAGAGTTCATGAAAATGTTCAAAAATATATGGAGATTACATATATATAATGAGATTACAAATACAATTTAAATATAAAATATAAATATAAATACAAATATGATATAAGATATAAATACAAATATAATATAAAATATAATATAAATATAAAATATAAACATAAATACAAATATAATATAGAATATATAATGAGATTGCATCCGGGTCATCGCAGCTCAATGGAACCTGAGAACAACGTCTTAAGAAGAAATGCAACTCCCTTGAACTACCATTCGACGACAAATCCGCCGCCTCTATGAATGTGACCCGAGATTGGACTTGAATTGGATCTAATCAGACGGGTATGAGCTGCACCTCCTGCTCCACACAAAAGCCTGATGGAATTCCTTGCAGCCAAATGGATTCTCTCTCGGCTGAGACAGGCTCCGAACCAATCAGACATAGAAGAGTTTGAGGCCTATGTAACCTCACTTAAAATTCCCGAAATGAAGAGGGAGTCGATGCTAGAATGACTAACAGAGAACAAGACCTCGAAGAGCATTCTTGATGTCTCGACGTCAACATGTAGATGGGCGTCTGCGGGCGGGTCGTGGGTCGGTCGTGTCGCGTACGGTGTGGTGGCCATAAAAGAGTTGTAGGATCAGCTGATCCCTGAACAAAAATCTCACTATGACTTCATGAGATAAAGTACTTGAAAGGTGGCAGTGCTTTGGAGAAGACATACATAAAAAAATATATTTTGTATCACGACTGGTGGTGTCAGTGCACCGAGGGTGGGAGTCGGACAGTGGCTACCCTCTGGGGCACGGCTTACTGATGCCTCATGCTTCTTGCATGGCTACCTGAATGACATGCGTGCGCCCTGCACGGCTTACTGATGCCTCATGCGTCTTGCATGGCTACCTGAATGACATGCGTGCGCCCTGCACGGCTTACTGATGCCTCATGCGTCTTGCATGGCTACCTGAATGACATGCGTGCGTTGCACACGGCTTACTGAACAATAAACAAGTGCTTCGCAACTGCCAAGAAGAGAACATACAAAAGAAGAATCGAAACTAAGTAATATGTGCAAGCTCAAGAGATACAGGTTTACAAGATACAGAGAAAATACTAACATAAGTAGCACTTGTCGACAAGAAAAGTAATAACAGCCGTACTTTAACGAGTGGCGAAAATATAAATTGATAGATAAAAATCTGGCAATACTGATCACCAGCACAGATTCGGAAGGAAAGTGAAAACTATTAAGAAATTACATGGTTTAAATACAATATCGCTTCTCCTCCGATAATTCCAATTAAGTATGGAAAATCTTTCAAAGGTTCACTTTCAAAACAAATATTCTATATTTATATATATATATATATATATATATATATATATATATATATATATATATATATATATATAATATTCAAATATTTTCAAAACAAATATTTGTCTGCGGGCGGGTCGTGGGTCGGTCGTATCGCGTACGGTGTGGTGGTCCTCTTGACTTCTCATCTGTGGCCTTTTCTG
>BOPN01003436.1:105000-107500 GCA_017312705.2 Penaeus japonicus | reverse complement strand
ATATATTCATACAGTGGGTTCCACCGTCTTTCTCACATAGATATAACTTCGGTAACCTGATTGTTTGTGACTTGAATATCTAATTCATTGCTGCCAAGTGCCCACGGGAATTGTCTGTAAAACCTCGCTATCACTGCTCTGCTAAGAAAACATAGGTAATTTCCATGATGGTTGTAAGGCATCTGGTTAGACAATTCTTTTAGTGGGTCACGTCGTCTATTGGGTTAGTGCCGGGTCTGTCACTCTGATGACCCGGGGTTCAAGTCTCGGTCAGGGAGGTAAAATTTGTATATATATATATTTGTTATACATATGTATGTACATTTGTTATATATAGGTATATATCTATATCTATATATCTATTTCTATATCTATATATATATTTATATATATATATATATATATATATATATATATATATATATATATATATATATATATATATATATATATATATGTATATGTACATACACACATACACACATGAGCTGTTACAGCTCATGAACCAGATTTAGTTGACCACCAAAGCGAGGAATCTGATGAGTCCTCCTGGGGTGCTACACTTTTTGCTTGAGTTAGGGACCACCAGTGCCAAGAGCCATTAGATTAAATCCACTTGGCAAGGTGATGTGGACGTTAGTTTTATCTGGTCTATTTGTTTTGGATATTAATTAATTAGTTTTGGGGTTTTGTGATTCAAGTTTTTACTCGTAGTTTGACACATTTTTAGTTCTGTTAGCACCTGCTGTCTCACTGCCTGTTCACTGTGTAAGAGTTGTAGTAATCTACTCACTAACCACTAAACATAATCCCGGATGTCCTCTGACTCTCTTAACGAAAGCTAATTGAATTTCAGTTGAACCTAAAGTGGTTGATTTATGTTGAGCTGGAGCCAAGTGCAGCTCTAGTGTCCGAGGCCGCTTCATCCCAGGTCCACGAGAAGGACAAATGGATCATGCGACCGAAGATGGAAGGACGTGACGTTCGTAATCGGCATAACGTTGCGAATTAACGATCGACCTGTGCTTTGCGGCTCTCGGACCCGTATGGATGGAATAGATATATTCCACCACTTATTTCGCCTGGAAAGAAAACATGCTGAAGACGCCAAACTAGTATGCAAATCCGTAAGGAGGAGGACATCGTTCGCACATTAGTTTGCCTCCACCCTCCCTACTTCCTTGAGTGCGCAGGATTTCCAGCCAAGAAACAGCAGTTAGTCTCTTCTCTCGGCGGGAAAAGCCCCGATGTTTGTGTGTGCATTCTGGTGACATGAAGGAATTAGTAAGACGATTTACATGGACGCAACACCGGTATGGCAGAGCAGAACTGACGTCACCCTTAAGGAAAATTTTTGATAGATAAGTGTTTATCCTGTGCTTTGGGGCGGTATAATATTAGCAATAATACCGTCCGATACAGTGCTTACTAGGGGATGTGTATTTTACCTGAATAAAGTTTAATAATGATTCTGTGCTTAATGAGTTTATTGATTAGTACATAGTTTACAATAAGATAAAATTCATGTTCAATATGGTGGTTATTAAACCTTTTCAATATATATATATATATATATATATATATATATATATATATATATATATATATTAGTTATACATATGTATTTACATTTCTTATATATATGTATATATATATATATATATATATATATATATATATATATATATATGTATATATGTATATGTACATACACACATATATTTATTAATATATACACGTATATACATATCTGACGGGGTGTTCCTGTTCTGATCAGTGCAATGTATGCAACTATTTTTTTTCCTTTTTTGAATAATCCTTCATGGATCACCTTTACTGCCTCAGTGATGCTGAAGCAACACAAAGAACGTTGTTGGGGGTAAGAAGCGGTTCTTGACTTCGTTTTAATGCATTAAATCACTGGGGTACTGGTGCTTCATGAAGGCTTTACTTCACCTTCAAGAAATTCTGAACTGTAGATTCTTACAGCCTACATTTGCCAAAACAAATTCTATTCACACACACACACACTTATACACATATGTGTGTGTGTGTTCTAGGAAGGACATACACCAGAAGCGGAGAGTTTCTTGGGTTTCCAAGAACTCTGAAAAAGAAAGAAAGGAAGAAAGAAAGAAAGAAAAAAGCCATCTGTGAATTGTTCCATATTATATATCAGATAGACAATTCAATTGATTATATTTATAACTGGATACTTGACTAAAGGCAAGGAAGCTTTTGCACACTAATTTCTCTTTCCAATAATTTATTATGCATTTATATTTCCATCTTATATTTTATAATTTATCGAGATATCATTTTTTCCTCTCTACACTTGGACTTAACTATTTACAATATCTTATCTTGATAATGGTTTTATTATTACCATGATGTTTAAGGTCAGCATGATAAATATTACTAGCATAATAGCCATTATTATCATAATTATTGTTGAAAGTGTTACTTTTACAAATAATCATAATAATGATAATTTATGGAA